>MU673170.1:145157-226970 GCA_026770625.1 Nicotiana glauca
ACTTAGTCGAGCGATTAAATCGCCGAAATAATATCAAATTCAAAGAATCGAACCTCAAAATCATCATTTTTCATTTCAAGTTCATAAACTTCTAACTTTAGATTTTTAGGTCCGAAACACGTCAAACGGCGTCCGTTTTCGACCAAATTTCACAGAAAGCGCTTAACGCATATTTAAGACCTGTACCGGGCATCGGAACCAAAATACGAGCCCGGTACCTATATTTTCTAACTCATTTTTATTCCCATTTTTCCTTAATAATTTCAAAAAATAATTTAACAGAAAAATTCTTTTACCGGGGTTCTAGACCTCAAATTTCGACTCTAGGCACATGCCCGAGTCCTATATTTTTCTACGGACCTCCCGGGACCGTCACATCACCGGTCCGGGTCCGTTTACCCAAAATATTGACCAAAGTCAATTATATCAATATTAATATCATAATTCTTCAAATTTTTCACAGATTTATATATTTTAACATAAATATTTTCAGGCTTCGTGTCCAGACTGCGCACGCAAATCAAGGCAACCAAAAGCGAGTTTTTTAAGGCCTCGGAAGCGCGGAAAAAGGAAGAAGTACGGTGATGACCCCTTTGGGTCGTCATATAAACATGCACAGACAAATGCAAATAATAAAAGGAAAATAACACAAAATTCACAACAATTGACACAAAAATTATTTTATTTTAAATTTTCTGGGAGTAGTTCGCGTAGGGCAAAAATCACGTGCCCATAAGAATCATTCTCATGGATGAATTTATATCAAGAATTAGTCGAAAAAATACCTGATGAGTTGGGATGCCAACTTATTTTGTCGGAAGTTGAATCCTTTCCAGGAACAGGAGTAATGTGGATGTTATTGAGGATATTATCGGGTAGCTCAAAGGAGATAACCTTACTATTCTATTCTTTTTTATGAATGAGGTTTTTGATCAAAAGTTCTTGATCACTTTTACTAAGGGGACCTTCAATTAAGCATCTTAGGTGTTTAGAGTGAAAAATCCAATTGTCATTCCAAATGTTAATATTGGAGTTGATACAAGGGTACCGTAGGATCCCCTTATTGCAAACTTTCCAACCATGTAAGATGGATTTCCAGATGAAGGAGGCATTATTGAATGTTTTTCTAGTGCCATATTTGTCTAGAATTATTTGTCCCCAGGGGGATGAAGTATTTTTTAGAAGCCTCCAAACAAGACTAGACAGAAGGGCTAAATTTTTAGATTTTGCTTGATGAATACCTACGCCTCCCTCAGTTTTATCTTTAGTAACAATTTGTCAATTGATTAGGTGGAGCTTTTTAGTGGTGTTAGTGGAACCCCAGATAAAATTCCTTTGGATTTTGTCAATCTTTTTAAGTATTTTAACAGGAAGAATAGTGTATTGCATGAAGTGTGTAGGGATAGCTCCTAAAGTACTTGAGGCCAAAGTAGTTCTTCCTGCCATGTTTAAGGAAGAACATTTCCAGTGGGACAATTTGGGTTACATTTTGTCTATAATAAACTGGAAGTCTTTAGTTCTAGGAGAGTGGCTAAGAATTGGGAAGCCTAAATATCTGCCAAAGTCCTTAATGGATTTGATATAAAAGAGGTTTGTTAAAAAAAATTTAAGTCTTGGGGATAGTTTGGCAGCACAATTTTGACTTGGTTTTGTTAATAGCAAGTCCAGACTCAGTGCAAAAAAAAAATCTAAGCATGATTTAATACAGTAGCTAGTTTTTTTGTTAGCTTTTCCCACCAAGGTAATATCATCCGCAAAGAAGATGTGGGAGAAGTTTGGTTCTTTGTTTTTAAAGTAGATAGGATCCCATTGTAAAGTGTATACTTGATAATTAATTAGTCGAGATAGTAGTTTAAGATAAAGGATGAATATATAAGGGGATACGGGTTCACCTTGACGAATTCCTCGACTTGGTTGAAAGAAGTTGGTTCTCACACCATTTACTATGATATTCATAGAGCTTGTACATATGCAATGCCTTATTAGACGGGATAGTTTAGGGGAAAATTTAAAAAACCTTAGGGTCTTATAGATAAAGGACCATTCCAACCGGTCGAATGCTTTCTCTACGTCTAATTTAATGAACATGTCAAAATTTGATTTCTTATTTTTATGGAGATTATTGATAATCTCTTGGATTATAATATCACTGTCACAAGCTTTCCTATTTTTAATGAAACTAGCTTGCATTGGACTAATAAGATAAAGGAGATAGGGTTTTATCCTATTAGCAATGATTTTTGTGATTAATTTATAAGAGGTATTGCAAAGACCAATTGGTCGAAAATTCTTGAGATTATTCGCATGGGAAATTTAGGTATTAGACAAACGAAGGTATCATTGAATCCATTAGGAAGGGATTAGGATTCAAAAACTTTGTGACAGTAGCTAGTAATAGAGGGGCCATTGGTATGCCAATATTTCTAGTAAGAAAAGGGTTGAATGCCATCCTAACCCGGAGCCTTAAAAGGTTTGAATAAGAATAGGGAATTTGTAATTTTAGAATTATTAAGAGGATTATCAAGGGTACTTAGGTCTACGCTTTTATGGAAGGAGGCATCACCAATGATTATGTTATTAGGGGAAGAGATTTTTTATGCCCTAATGCATTTTTAAAAATGTTAGTGCATGGTCTAGAATTAAATTAGGATCCAATATCCTATCATCATTATCATTAGTAAAGTACATAATAGCATTATGACGCTTACGATTTGAGGCCATGATATGAAAGAACTTGGTATTAGCCTCGCCCTCGTTAAGCCATTTTATTCTAGATCGAAGTTTTCAGAAATTATGCTCCATAGTAAGAATGGAGTTATATTCACGTTGTAAATTGGATTCTAGATCTTGTAAGAAATAGCTCTTATGATAATTAGAAGAGGATTGGATTCCACTTAGCCTAGCTAGTATCCGTTTTTTCTTTTTGAAAATATCACCAAAAGTCTCATTTTTCCAACTAACAACTTCGTTTCTAAAAGTGTTCTCAGCATTGATAAGGTTATCACTAATCCAACAATGTTTAACAAGATTAATGAAGTCCAGATGCCTACACCAAATCGTTTCCAGACGAAAGGGTTTATTAAAGTGATTTACATTTTTTGGGCAAAGGGTTAGTAACAAAGGGTTGTGGTCCGAGTGTGTTTTTGGGAGGTGGATTACCATGGCTTTGGGGCATATAGATTGCCAATCTTCTTTGAAAATGATTCTGTCTAAACTTTTCATTATTAATCCTTTGGTTTTTTTTCCTTAGATTAGACCAAGTTCACTTAGGACCTTTATAACCTAGGTCTAATAATCGATACTTATTAATACAATTCCAAATAGAGTTGCTACGTCTACGATTAGTAGGATTAGCCCCTAGTTTGTCATTAGAACTAAGCATATCATTAAAGTCTCCTCCTAAAAACCAAGGTCCTTACTAACTAGCACTAATATTTTCTATGTTTTTCCATAAATCATTTCTTTTATCTATTTTAGTACTAGTGTAAATGGAAGAAAACAACCAAGTGGAATAAGAAGGAATTACCTCAATCAATGCATGGATTTCTTGATTCCTCCTAACAAAGTTGTGCACCTTAACAAGACTAGCGTCCCAGAGAATAACCATACCTCCAGATTGGCCATCACTTGGTACCTCTATCATTTTAGAGAAGCCAAAGTCGCTTAGAAGAGAAATGTGGGTTTCCATTCTCATTTCTAGCAGAGTAACCATGCACGGCCTATGGGTGTTTATCATTTCTCTGAAGTTAAACCTAAAGTTTTCATTGTTTCCCCCACAGATATACCATATAATAATGTTTGTAAGTCTAAATATTATTGCATGGTTGTTTGTTGGACCATCGTCCATTTGAATTTGTAGCACTGGGTTCCTCCTTAAGCTGGGGACTAGGATCATATTATGGTTCCCTACTGTGGGATCCTAGAGGGGACTCACATCCATTGAGCACTTGTATAGTGCTGGGGGTAACTAACCACATATCTCTTCTCTAGGAGGTCCCTGAAGAGAAACACTTTACCTCGTTGAAGCTTGAAAATTCTAGGACTGGACCGGACCCTAGTAGGTCTATCTCCTCTTCCTCTTCCATTAGGACATTTTCTAGTTCTGGAGTATTAGGAGGGATTTGGACAGGTGGAACTAGGTTTACTACTAGTGGTGGGACAGCCTGTGGCATTTGGGGTGGGACATTTGGTGGTTTTTTGGTTGGACTGGGTTTGCATGGGAAAGAGCTTGTATGTTAGGGTTGGGCTAGGCTTGGGGGTTGTTCAATAGAAGGGACCATGGCATGAAGACGGGATTCATGTTTGAGATTGACCCGGGGGGAAAGAAGGGTAGTTCCAGCTGGGCAGAGTGGTTTTGGATAGGGTTGAAGTGGGGTGGCTAGCTCCATTGGTACCTCATAGCTTGGACTTGATCTAAGTTCACCGATGGTGCAAGGGGATGAAGGATGTTGTTCATACATACATGGTTGAGGTAATTGTTCATTTCCATGTGCATTCCTTTCGACGTAAATTGGGCTGGAAAGTGTGAGTTTTGGAGAACTATCATTGTCTCCTGGCCGTCTAAAATCATGTAGAATGCTATAGTATGGCCTATTAGAGCTTGTTCTACCCACGAGAGTGGTTGATGATTTTGGGGTAGTTGCATTTGGATGAAGAAGACTTGGTTGTTTGTTTGAGGGTTTGGAGGAATTGGAGGATTCGATATGTTTATGGCTCTTTGGTGTCTCACTATTTGGACTACTCGAAACCTTCTTCTTTGGGATATTGGGAACCTTGGTATCTTTGGATGTGTTTGATCATTTATATTATGAGTGAGTTGTTTATTGTCCTCCACTATTTTTTAGTTTACCAATGGAGTAGAGTTGGCTATTATAGTAGAGTCTATATGTATATCATTGATATCGCTTGATGGAGTGGTATTTGGAAGATTTTGTTCAGATTTTGAAGGGAGGACGTGGTTGATTGGTTTACCCATTTGTGTAAAATCTAGTGCTTGCATGGACATGTGTAAGCTTGTGTGAAGAGGAGGGTTATTTGCCATGCAATCAGAATTATTATTTTTAGAGGAGATTAGTGGTTCGTTTAGAGGGTGCCGTGTAATGGGGGGGTTGTTTAGAACCATGATAGGGTTACTTAGTTCTTCATTACCCTTATATAGGGAATGATTATCCTGCATGTCATTTAATTGGCCCTTTTCTGTAGTTGCTATTTGGACCTCCATTTCGTGGACTCCTTCCACATCATTAACCATATAGCTAGTATTATTTTTAATAGACTTATTATTAATAGGATTATAATTAAAATTATTCAATTTAGGCGGAGGAACCAATGCTTCAAACATATTTCCAGTGGCAATGTACTTTTTAGCTGATAGATTTTTCCCAATAATTTTAGGGTGTGTAGTAGTAATGGTATTGCCATTATCAATAGATTTTCCTGTTAAAATCTCATTTAATAAGAGAGATTGAGGCATACCTGGAGGGAGTGTGATTGGGTGTTGCAACTTACCAGAAATGGAGGGCATCACCTTTAGATTTTGATCGTATTTCTTCTACTTGGGGAATACAACCGTTTGCCAATTACTTTCTTTTGTCTGGATAGTGGAGCCTTCCATTTTGTCTTGAGGATCACCCAATGTGTTGGATTGGTTGTTGGCTAGGGCTTCTTGGGTAGCTGTAGTGGAACACTTAGATAATATGTAGTGACAATTGGCCATAGAGTGGCCTAGTCTACCACATTTTTTGCATAAAAAATTTGCGCCTTCATAATGAATTTCTTGTTTATGTTATCCAATGAAGACATAAGGGGTGACAGGCACATCAAGAAGGATTTCAATACAAAGCCTAGCGTACCTTCCTCTAAGTGTGGATGAAGTACAAGCATCAATTTTTAGTAATCTGCCGATTTTATTACCAACTTTTGTTAAAATGAGACCATCATAGAACTTAGTAGGTAATCGAGGAAGACGAATCCAAATAGCCGTGTTTGAAATTTTAGCTTCCGAAGCAATGAAGTTTGGAACCCATTTTTGGACTGAAAGAAAGTGACCAAAAATAAACCAAGGGCCATTATGAAGAGCTTTTAGCATACTCTCCTCATTATTGAACTTAGTAATATAGAATTCCGATCCTAGATCAATCAGAGGAAAATTCACTTTAATTTTTCACAATACTTGTATTTTCCTTTTTAGAATGTGGTGTTGAGTCTTTTTTCCTTGAAGTTTGATTGTGGTAGAGAATCTCCATGGGTGGTAGATTCATTTAAGATCTTTCGGAGATAGTTGGATTCCTTTTCTTTGATCTTCCGTAGGGTTATTTGAATGGGATGTATTAACTTCACTAAGTAACTCTTTGATTCCATCGGGAGTTGGATTAGTGATCATATGGATTTGGTCTTTATGTATTCCATCCAATAATTTTTATTTAAAACTTGTGTTAGAAAGTTCAGATATTATGGTAGGTTGTGTTATATCAATATCCGGTGGTTTGTGGGGGATTTGATTATTTTGATTGAGAGTTTTCATTGTGTTACTGACAGTAGATGTTTGAGTATTAAAGAAATGTCTTGTGGTAGCTAGAGAGAAGTTGAGAAGTTGGAGCTTCTCTCTCTCTGTTCCCTAGCGTTTTTGTTTGACTTGCATCAAATTTACATTCATTTGACTTTTTGTTGCCTTGCAACATATTCTTTTATTGCTTTATTTTGTAGCTTTGAGATACCATTAGGTGTAACTTTTCTCCACTTCATGTCTAAGTTTTCCTACACGTAAAATAAATTTAAGCTCAATGTTGCACGAATTAGCATATAAACAACAAACAAGTAAGGTAAATAACGTTAAAATATATGAAGTAATAGCACGACATCAACCTATAAAGCACCATTTTAGGGTCAGCTACACATAAGTCAAATGCCGGTCAACTCTTACAACTTGAAGCTTATAAAATAAAAATTATTCTTCCAAATTAATCCCGAACCGCTCGAAATTTGAAACCAACCATACACGTAAATCATAATACATAATATGTAGCTAATCGTTGCCCCGAACCACCGAATGGAAATGCAAATGATCAAAATGACCAGTCGGGTCGTTCCATTAAAAAAAATTAAGCAAAGACAAAATACATATACATCACACAACTTAAAATATATTGACCCAAATTGGACTCAAGAATAGAGACTATTAGAAGATTAAGTATAAAATAAGAAAAATTCAAATCATACGAGAAGAAAGATATTCAATACTTTATGGTTTGCTACACAAGATCGCTGGAATACCTGTGGGTTGCTACTAAAGATTTTAGCTAGAACTAATTTAGCTTTAGAGCCTGTTTGGCCAAACTTCTAGGGGGCCAAAAGTACTTTTTGAAAAATTTTTAGGTGTTTGGTCAAAATAAAAAAGTACTTCTTAGCAGCAGCAGAAGCAGTTTTTCTGCTTCTGAGGAGAAGCTATAAATTCTTGCTTCTTCAAAAAAGCAGAAGTAGAAGCAGAAAGTTAATTTATTCAAGACAAAAATAACCTTACAATAAATTTATATTTTTCAAATTATGCCTCGTTAATTTAATTTTTCTTTTTCTTTTCCTTTTTTCTATTATACATTTATTCTCGGTTTTATTTTAAGCAAATTTTTATTTCCTTTCTCCTATTCTTAAGAGTATATTTTAAACTTATATTGAATGATGTATTTTGAAATGTTTAAATTATCATGTAAATAATAAGTAATACCAAACACTTAATATTGTCTCTTTGGAATAATTATATTTATATTAATTACAAGAATTTTTAATTTATATTTTTACTTTTACGTTTTATACTTTAATTAAATTCTTTTCTACTAAATGTTTAAATTTATTTCTCTTTTCTAAATAATATTAATCGCAAATTAAACCTTTACTGTCCTTTTTCGTAATTTGTTACTTAAAAGTGCTTTTTTAAAAGATTGGCCAAGCACGATGAGCTTGCCAAAAATACTACTCAAACAAATCGGCCAAACACAAACTACTTATTTTGCAAAATTATTTTTTCATAAAGCACTTTTTTTTTTAAAAAGCGATTTTCAAAATAAGTAGTTTTTGGCAGCTTGGCCAAACGGGCTCTTAATCAGAGTAGCATAATAGGTTCGAGAGTTGAGACTTTGAGTTTTAATTAATAATTACTTGTTGGTAAACGTTTTCACAATCATACGTCCCAGGGAAAAAAGTTAATGTTTTGTTATTTATATATATATTTGGTATGATTTACAATAATTTTGATTTATTTTTGTAAAATTAATAATCTTGCCTACTTATTTGAACAGTTATAGATTTATATATAAATCTAGATTTTATTTAAAAAAACTTAATAATCGATTCGGTGGATAAAGTCAGTTTTATAGATCCATTAACACCCTAGTATATGTGGCATGATCTCCTGGAATGCACTTAGGCATTTTGCTTAGAGGTTTGTACCGGCGATCTAATCTTTTGCCAAGGTTACATTTGTGTTTTAAGACATTCATTAAATGTCACCACTCAAGAATCTATATTTGATGTTTTTGAAAATCCTCTTTTCAACACAAAAAGGGTCCATTCTCAGAAATTATGTGAATGTTTTTCTGCTGAAAAAATAATTTCATTATTTACTTGGTGTTGTTGCCACATTATTTGAAAGACTATGTCAAAAAGAATATGTATTTAATTACTTAGTTATATTTTTAACACTTGAGGTACCTGCATCTCTCCTTCCTTTTCTTTTCGTTCCATTTTCATTATTTAGAGTCTACAAATTTTAACCATGAAGAAGAGGATTTTCTATTTCTTCTCCTCTTTTTTACATTTGTGCCTTCGCCAAAAGTTAATCATAGACAATTTAGGAAAAAAATTCTTCTCTTTCTCTTTTCCTTTTTTTCATGGGTAAAAACTCCAACTAAATTATTGCGCTAATGACTTGGGAATCCGATACTTAGTGTGGTCATTATCAGGCACTAACTCATAAACGTTTATTCGTATTCTTAGGATCCCCTTATTGCAAACTTTCCAACCATGTAAGATGGATTTCCAGATGAAGGAGGCATTATTGAATATTTTTCTAGTGCCATATTTGTCTAGAATTATTTGTCCCCAGGGGGATGAAGTATTTTTTAGGAGCCTCCAAACAAGACTACAAAGAAGGGCTAAATTTTTAGATTTTGCTTGATGAATACCTAGGCCTCCCTCAGTTTTATCTTTAGTAACGATTTACCAATTGATTAGGTGGAGCTTTTGTGTGGTGTTAGTGGAACCCCAGATAAAATCCCTTTGGATTTTGTCAATCTTTTTAAGTGTTTTAACAGGGAGAAGAGTGTATTGCATGGAGAGTGTAGGGATAGCTCCCGACGTACTTGAGGCCAAAGTAGTTCTTCCTGCCATGTTTAAGAAAGAACATTTCCAGTGGGACAATTTAGATTACATTTTGTCTATAATAAACTGGAAGTCTTTAGTTCTAGGAGAGTGGCTAAGAATTGGGAAGCCTAGATATCTGCCAAAGTCCTTAATGGATTTGATACAAAAGAGGTTTGTTAAAAAAATTTAAGTCTTGGGGACAGTTTGGCAGCACAATTTTGACTTGGCTTTGTTAATAGCAAGTCCAGACTCAGTGCAAAAAAAATCTAAGCATGATTTAATATAGTAGCTAGCTTTTTTGTTAGCTTTTCCCACCAAGGTAATATCATCCGCAAAGAAGATGTGGGAGAAGTTTGATTCTTTATGTTTAAAGTAGATAGGGTCCCATTGTAAAGTGCAAAAAAAAATCTAAGCATGATTTAATACAGTATCTAGTTTTTTTGTTAGCTTTTCCCACCAAGGTAATATCATCCACAAAGAAGATTTGGGAGAAGTTTGATTCTTTGTGTTTAAAGTAGATAGGGTCTCATTGTAAAGTGTCTACTTGATAATTAATTAGTCGAGATTGTAGTTTAAGGCAAAGGATAAATATATAAGGGGATAGGGGGTCACCTTGACGAATTCCTCGACTTGGTTGAAAGAAGTTGGTTCTCACACCATTTACTATGATACTCATAGAGCTTGTACATATGCAATACCTTATTAGACGGGATAGTTTAGGGAAAAATTTAAAAAACCTTAGGGTCTTATAGATAAAGGACCATTCCAACCGGTCGAATGCTTTCTCTACGTCGAATTTAATGATCATGTCAAAATTTGATTTCTTATTTTTTTGGAGATTATTCATAATCTCTTGGATTATAATATCATTGTCACAAGCTCTCCTATTTTTAATGAATCTAGCTTGCATTGGACTAATAAGATAAAGGAGATAGGATTTTATCCTATTAGCAATGATTTTTTGTGATTAATTTATAAGAGGTATTGCAAAGACCAATTGGTCGAAAATTCTTGAGATTATTCGCATGGGAAATTTAGGTATTAGACAAATGAAGGTATCATTGAATCCATTAGGAAGGGATTGGGATTCAAAAACTTTGTGACAGTAGCTAGTAATAGAGGGGCCAATGGTATGCCAATATTTCTGGTAAGAAAAGGGATGAATGCCATCCGGACCCGGAGCCTTAAAAGGTTTGAATGAGAATAGGGAATTTGTTATTTTAGAATTATTAAGAGAATTATCAAGACTACTTAGGTCTACGTTTTTTATGGAAGGAGGCATCACCAATGTTGATGTTATTAGGGAAAGAGATTTTTGATGCCCTAAAAGCATTTTTAAAGAAAGTTAGTGCATGGTCTAGAATTAAATTAGGATCCAATATCTTATCATCATTATCATTAGTAAAGTACATAATAGCATTATGACGCTTACGATTTGAGGCCATGATATGAAAGAACTTGGTATTAGCATCGCCCTCGTTAAGCCATTTTATTCTAGATCAAAGTTTCCAGAAATCATGCTGCATAGTAAGAATGGAGTTATATTCATGTTGTAAATTGGATTCTAGATATTGTAAGAAATAGCTCTTATGATAATTAGGAGAGGATTGGATGCCACTTAGCCTAGCTAGTATCCTTTTTTTCTTTTTGAAAATGTCAACAAAAGTCACTTTTTTTCAACTAACAACTTCGTTTATAAAAGTGTTCTCAGCATTGATAAGGTTATTACTAATCCAACAATGTTTAACAAGATTAATAAAGTCTGGATGCCTACATCAAATCGTTTCCAGACGAAAGGGTTTATTAAAGTGATTCACATTTTTTGCGCAAAGGGTTAGTAACAAGGGGTTGTGGTCTGAGTGTGTTTTTGGGAGGTGGATTACCATGGCTTTGGGGTATATAGATTGCCAATCTTCTTTGAAAATGATTCTGTCTAACCTTTCCATTATTAGTCCTTTGGTTTTTTCTCCTTAGATTAGACCAAGTATACTTAGGACCTTTATAACCTAGGTCTAATAATCGACACTTATTAATACAATTCCAAATAGAGTTGCTACATCTACGATTAATATGATTACCCCCTAGTTTGTCATTAGAACTAAGCATATCATTAAAGTCTCCTCCTTAAAACCAAGGTCCTTACATACTAGTACTAATATTTTCTATGTTTTTTCATAAGTCAGTTCTTTTGTCTATTTTAGTACTAGCGTAAATGGAAGAAAACAACCAAGTGGAATGAGAAGGAATTACCTCAATCAATGCATGGATTTCTTTATTCCTCCTAACAAAGTTGTGCACCTTAACAAGACTAGCGTCCCAGAGAATAACCATACCTCCAGATTGGCCATCCCTTGGTACCTCTATCATTTCAGAGAAGCCAAAGTCGCTTAGAAGAGAAATGTGGGTTTTCATTCTCATTTCTAGCAGAGTAACCATGCACAGCCTATGGGTGTTTGTCATTTCTCAGAATTTAACCCTAAAGTTTTCATTGTTTCCCCCACGGATATTCCATATAATAATGTTTGTAAGTCTAAATATTATTGCATGGTTGTTTGTTGGACCATTGTCCATTTGAGTTTGTAGCACTGGGTTCCTCCTTAAGCTGGGGACTACGATCATAGCATGGTTCCCTACTGTGGGATCCTGGAGGGGACTCACATCCATTGAGCACTTGTATAGTGTTGGGGGTAACTAAGAACATATTTCTTCCCTAGGAGGTCCCTGAAGAGAAACACTTTTACCTCGTTGAAGCTTGAAAATTCTAGGACTGGACCGGACCCTAGTAGGTTTATCTCCTCTTCCTCTTCCATTAGGACATTTTCTAGTTCTGGAGCATTGGGAGGGATTTGGACAGGTGGAGCTAGGTTTACTACTGGTAGTGGGACAACCTGTGGCATTTAGGGTGGGACATTTGGTGGTTTTTTGGTTGGATTGGGTTTGCATGGGAAGGAGCTTGCATGTTGGGGTTGGTCTGGGCTTGGGGGTTGTTCAATGAAAGGGACCATGGCATGAAGACGGGATTCATGATTGAGATTTCCCCAGGGGAAAGAAGGGTAGTTCCAGCTGGGCAGAGTGGTTTTGGATAGGGTTGAAGTGGGGTGGCAAGCTCCATTGGTGCCTCATAGCTTGGGCTTGATCTAAGTTGATAGATGGTGCAAGGGGATGAAGGATGTTGTTCATACATACATAGTTGAGGTAATTGTTCATTGTCATGTGCATTCCTTCTGACACTAATTGGGCTGAAAAGTGTGAGTTTTGGAGAACTATCACTGTCTCCTGGCCATCTAAAATCATATAGAATGCTATAGTATGGCCCATTAGAGTTTGTTCTACCCACGAGAGTGGTTGATGATCTTGGAGTAGTGGCGATGGGATGAAGAAGACTTGGTTGTTTGTTTGAGGGTTTGGAGGAATTGGAGGATTTGATATGTTTATGGCTCTTTGGTGTCTCACTATTTGGACTAGTCGAAACCTTCTTCTTTGGGATATTGGGATCCTTGGTATCTTTGGAGGGAGTTTGATCATTTATATTATGAGTGAGTTGTTTATTGTCCTCCACTATTTTTTAGTTCACCAATGGAATAGAGTTGGCTATTATAGTAGAGTCTATATGCATATCATTGATATTGCTTGATGGAGTGGTATTTGGAATATTTTGTTCAGATTTTGAAGGGAGGACGTGGTTGATTTGTTTAGCCATTTGTGTAAAATCTAATGCTTGCATGGACATGTGTAAGCTTGTGTGAAGAGGAGGGTTATTTTTCATACAATCAGAATTATTATTTTTAGAGGAGATTAGTGGTTCGTTTAGAGGGTTCCGTGTAATCAGAGGTTGTTTAGAACCATGATGTGGTTACTTAGGTCTTCATTACCCTTATATAGGGAATGATTAGCATGGATGTCATTTAATTGGCCCTTTTCTATAGTTGCTATTTGGACCTCCATTTCGTGGACTCCTTCCACATCATTATCCATATAGCTAGTATTATTTTTAATAGACTTATTATTAATATGATTATAATTAAAATTATTCAATTTAGGCGGAGGAACCAATGCTTCAAACATATTTTCAGTGGCAATGTACTTTTTAGCGGATAGATTTTTTCCAATTATTTTAGGGTATGTAGTGGTAATGGTATTGCCATTATCAATAGATTTTCCTGTTAAAATCTCATTTAATAAGAGAGATTGAGGCATACCTGGAGGGAGTGTGATTGGGTGTTGCAACTTACCAGAAATGGAGGGCATCACCTTTAGATTTTGATCGGATTTCTTCTACTTGGGAAATACAACCATTTGCCGATTACTTTCTTTTGTCTGGATAGTGGAGCGTTCCATTTTGTCTTGAGGATCACCCAATTTGTTAGATTGGTTGTTAGCTAGGGCTTCTTGGGTAGCTGTAGTGGAACACTTAGATAATATGTAGTGATAATTGGCCATAGAGTGGCCTAGTCTACCACATTTTTTGCATAAAAAATTTGCACCTTCATAATGAATTTCTTGTTTATGTTATCCAATGAAGACATAAGGGGTGACAGGCACATCAAGAAGGATTTCAATACAAAGCCTAGTGTACCTTCCTCTAAGTGTAGATGGAGTACAAGCATCAATTTTTAGTAATCTACCGATTTTATTACCAACTTTTGTTAAAATGAGACCATCATAGAACTTAG
Organism: Nicotiana glauca; assembly: GCA_026770625.1. Lineage (NCBI taxonomy): Eukaryota > Viridiplantae > Streptophyta > Magnoliopsida > Solanales > Solanaceae > Nicotiana > Nicotiana glauca. The sequence goes on from MU673170.1 coordinate 159,185, forward strand.
TAGGTAATCGAGGAAGACGAATCCAAACAGCCGTGTTTGCAATTTTAGCTTCCGAAGCAATGAAGTTTGGAACCCATTTTTGGACTGAAAGAAAGTGACCAAAAATAAACCAAGGGCTATTATAAAGAGCTTTTAGCATACTCTCCTCATTATCGAACTTAGTAATGTAGAATTCCGATCCTAGATCAATCAGAGGAAAATTCACTTTAATTTTTCACAATACTTGAATTTTCCTTTTTAGAATGTGGTATTGAGTCTTTTTTCCTTGAAGTTTGATTATGGTAGAGAATCTCCATGGGTGGTAGATTCTTTTAAGATCTTTCGGAGATAGTTGGATCCCTTTTCTTTAATCTTCCGTAGGGTTATTTTAATGGGATATATTAACTTCACTAAGTAACTCTTTGATTCCATCGGGAGTTGGATCAGTGATCATATGGATTTGGTCTTCATGTATTCCATCCAATAATTTTTGTTTAAAACTTGTGTTAGAAAGTTCAGGTATTATGGTAGGTTGTGTTATATCAATATCCGGTGGTTTGTGGGGGATTTGATTATTTTGATTGAGAGTTTTTATTGTATTACTGACAGTAGATGTTTGAGTATTGAAGAAATATCTTGTGGTAGCAAGAGACAAGTTGGAGCTTCTCTCTCTATTCCCTAACGTTTTTGTTTGACTTGCATCAAATTTACATTCATTTGATTTTTTATTGCCTTGCAACATCTTCTTTTATTGCTTTATTTTGTAGCTTTGAGGTACCATTAGGTATAACTTTTCTCCACTTCATGTCTAAGTTTTCCTATACGTAAAATAAACTTAAGCTCAATTGTTGCACGAATTAGCATATAAATAACAAACAAGTAAGGTAAATAACGTTAAGATATATGAAGTAATAGCACGACATCAACCAATAAAGCACCATTTTAGGGTCAGCTACACATAAGTCAAATGTCGGTCAACTCTTACAACTTGAAGCTTATAAAATAAAAATTATTCTTCCAAATTAATCCCGAACCGCTCAAAATTTGAAACCAACCATACACGTAAATCATAATACATAATATGTAGCTAATCGCTGCCCTGAACCAGCGAATGAAAATGCAAATGATCAAAATGACCAGTCGGGTCGTTCCATTAAAAAAAATTAAGCAAGGACAAAAGAAATATACATCACACAACTTAAAATATATTGATCCAAATTGGACTCAAGAATAGAGACTATTAGAAGATTAAGTATAAAATTAGGAAAATTCAAATCATATGAGAAGAAAGAAATTCAATACTTTATGGTTTGCTACACAAGATCGCTGGAATACCTGTGGGTTGCTACTAAAGATTTGAGCTAGAACTAATTTAGTTTTAGAGCTTGTTTGGCCAAACTTCTAGGGGGCCAAAAGTACTTTTTGAAAAATTTTGAGGTGTTTGGTCAAAATAAAAAAGTACTTCTTAGCAACAGCAGAAGCAATTTTTCTGCTTCTGAGGAGAAGCTACAAATTCTTGCTTCTTCAAAAAAGCAGAAGCAGAAGCAGAAAGTTAATTTATTCAAGACAAATATAACCTTACAATAAATTTATATTTTTAAAATTATCCCTCGTTAATTTAATTTTTCTTTTTCTTTTCCTTTTTTTCTATTATACATTTATTCTCGGTTTTATTTTAAGCAAATTTTTATTTCCTTTCTCCTATTCTTAAGTGTATATTTTAAATTTATATTGAATGATGTATTTTGAAATGTTTAAATTTTCATGTAAATAATAAGTAATACCAAACACTCAATATTGTTGCTTTGGAATACATATATTTATATTAATTACAAGAATTTTTAATTTATATTTTTACTTTTACGTTTTATACTTTAATTGAATTCTTTTCTACTAAATGTTTAAATTTATATTTCTTTTCTAAATAATACTAATTGTAAATTGAACCTTTACTGTCCTTTTTCGTCATTTGATACTTAAAAGTGCTTTTTAAAAAGATTGGCCAAGCACGATGAGCTTGCAAAAAATACTACTCAAACAAATCGGCCAAACACAAACTACTTATTTTGCAAAATTATTTTTTCATAAAGTACTTTTAAAAAAATGTGATTTTCAAAATAAGTAGTTTTTGCCAGATTGGCCAAACGGGCTCTTAATCAGAGTAGCATAATAGGTTTGAGAGTTGAGATTTTGAGTTTTAATTAATAATTACTTGTTGATAAACGTTTTCATAATCATACGTCCCAAGGAAAAAAGTTAATGTTTTGTTATTTATATATATATTTGTTATGATTTACAATAATTTTGATTTATTTTTGTAAAATTAATAATCTTGCCTAGTTATTTGAACAGTTATAGATTTATATATAAATCTAGATTTTATTTAAAAAAAACTTAATAATCTATTCGGTGTGATTCGATTCGGTGGATAAAGCCAATTTTATAGATCCATTAACACCCTAGTATATGTGGCATGATCTCCTGGAATGCACTTAGGCATTTTGCTTAGAGGTTTGTACCAGCGATCTAATCTTTTGCCAAGGTTACTTTTGTTTTTTAAGACATTCATTAAATGTCACCACTCAAGAATCTATATTTGATGTTTTTGAAAATCCTCTTTTCAACACAAAAAGGGTCAATTCTCAGAAATTATGTGAATGTTTTTCTGCTGAAAAAATAATTTCATTATTTACTTGGTGTTGTTGCCACATTATTTGAAAGACTATGTTAAAACGAACATGTATTTAATTACTTAGTTATATTTTTAACACTTGAGGTACCTGCATCTCTCCTTCCTTTTCTTTTCGTTCCATTTTCATTATTTAGAGTCTACAAATTTTAACCATGAAGAAGAGGATTTTCTACTTCTTCTCCTCTTTTTTACATTTGTGCCTTCGCCAAAAGTTAATCATAGACAATTTAGGAAAAATATTCTTCTCTTTCTCTTTTCCTTTTTTTCATGGGTAAAAACTCCAACTAAATTATTGTGCTAATGACTTGGGAATCCGATACTTAGTGTGGTTATTATCAGGCACTAACTCATAAACGTTTATTCGTATTCTTAGGTTCCAAATTCTTTAAGTAATAATTACGAAACACGTTTAGTTTGATAATCTCTTTTAGTACTAATTTAAGATAAGCCAAAAAAGGAATGAGATTCCTAAAGTTTTTGGTGTTTTATCTAATTATCTTTGTCAATGCACCAAATGCTTCCTTTATGAAGTTAAAAGGAAGTCCATCTTGAAAGGCTACCTTTGTTTCCGCATTTTGTGTCGAAAAGTTTATTCCCGGTAACAAATAAAATTTCTCTCCATATTAAGTCCGTAACAGCCATCAAGGAAAGAAATCTTCTTTAATTTTTACCTTTGTTTGGCAAGCTTATTTATGGAAAAGAAAAATTAATTAATGCAATATGTCGTTAAAGTCAATCTATATATATATATATATATATATATATATATATAGACACGCACACATATATATGGGGACAATATCGTAACTATGATCTTCATAATGGGGAATCAATGAATAAAGAAGTAAACACACGACAAAGAGAGAGTTGTTTACCTGTAAAACGGTATAGTTGAATTTATATGTGATTTCTAGACAAGCGAATTAATTCGATCCTGAAATAATATGAGAATTAAATAAGTATGCAATACTGAGCCTTGAGATGAAGATAAAATAGCAGAAACACTAGTTCCCGGAGCAGGGCTTCTGGGCACAACAGTAATGAAATGAAAAAGCAAGAAAATAAAATTGTGTAATGTTTTGAATAGAGTATAGCATAAGTTTTCCAGAAAATCCGTATCCTTTACAATGGTATTAGAGATCAGTTTTTATAGCTGCACTTACGGTCTTAGGATCATGCTCCTCTTTAATGTCAATTATGAGGGTCATTAAGAATATATAACGGCGGGCATGAATGATAAATTCTTTATAACGGGCTGTGCACTAAAAGCTGTAGAATATTCTCCATTAAATGCTACCGGGTGGTAGGTATTTATTTCATCTTTATGAGCACCATTCTTTCTGGTAACATATGAAATAGTTGTCTTCGATTTTAGTTATCCTCTGCCTTCGGCTCCACGTGTCACTCCCTTATGCAATCCCTTATCATAATATATTTTACCATATAGAGATAGTATCCCTGCTTTCCGGTGACATAACTTTGTGTCACTGGGAAGTTGGTAGAAATATTCTTTTTGGCGGAAATTTCACTGACCCCCTATAAAAAGCTTCTGACGTTTGATTAGATGCACGTCTTCGCATATAATACCCCAAACACGTGTCATCCCACGATTCAGCATATCTTTTGCTGGCTATCGAGGTAATTATAGCCACGAGTTTAGCAGTCTAAACCTTTACTTATATGCATCAACTCCCTTAGTTTACACTTCATAACACTCTGAATTTTCTAAGACTTTCTACTCAACTCATTTTTTGGCTTCAACCTTTCTTTAACTTCCTTCTTTGAGAGAAAAACTCTTCCTCTGATAAGAAATGGCATTTTCTTCAAGAAAAGGTCTTCGAAGAACAAATATAAAGTTGATGTTGTTGCTCTCCCTATAGTGAGTACCATCGTCCCAAAGAACCTGATTACCACCAATGATAAAAGAAAAGTTTCCTTCTGCTTACCCTTGTACATAGGCCGTTGGCAGATACTCTTCTTCCATCCATTCTTCTAGTATTCCTACTATAAAGGAAGATTATCGTTTCCGGAATTTAGACATTAGCGCTCCTGATTTGGTGGAGCGGGTAACCCTATCCAAGGAGAGTTTTACATACTTTTACACGCATCCCTTTGCTTTGGGAGCGTTTTCTCTAAGAGGAGAGCTTGACTCCATCAGTGCGGAGTTTTGTCTCCGCTACCAGGTGTGTTTAGCTCAAGCAAGTCCTTCCGTCTGGAGGACGATTGCTAGTCTTCGACGCTTCTGCCTAGAAACGGGCGAGAAGCTATCCCTAGATCACGTGATGAACCTCTACTCCCCGAAAATATTCCGTGTGCGGAATGATAAACTTCATAAAACACAGTCACCATTCTTTATTATCTAGCATTTATGGTGACAACGACTGTGGGTGGATGGAACGGTTTGTTGCATTTTCCACCTATGATATAATTCCGACAATGGCTTCATCCTTTCCGGAATCATGGAACCGCACTCGTAAACTCCTTTTTTATATTTCTTTCATTAGAAATTTTCTCATATCCTTATTGACCCTCCTTTTTCACCTATTTTAGAAACTCAATGGATTCCATCTAGGGGTTGATGGCTTGGACTAGTGGGTCCAAAAGATCTTGACGTCGCTACGCCCAAAATCGGCACGCGGAAAGACATGTCCCTTAAATACAGGTGGAAGGCCAAAAGTTATGGTAACTTAGTCTCACCTCATTTTTTTCTTTTTGTGTGAAGAAATTGATTAATCCTTTCTTTCTTCAACAAATTCAATTTTACCCCAGGGCTCGGTTGTCATCCCTGAGGAGCACGTTTTGGCTGATCATGCTAATGTGGCTAGGTTGCTATATAAGGCGCTTACTCGAACAGGTATCTACAGTCCTGCTTCGGGTGCAAGCATTTCTTTTCAGAGTCCTTGGACGGAGAAAAAGCAACCAAAAAGAAGTCATTCTTTTGTGGCTGGGGGAAAGAATAGAAGGGCGAAGAATACCACCCCTAAGTCATCTCTAGATGTCGTGGTGACGAGCCCTCCATCCGGAACGACCATAGATACCATGATGATTGACGATAATGGAGAGTCTAGTGATGAGGGGGCTTCTCTACATAGAAGACGAAGATCCTCATCTCAAAAGAATGCTCAATACGTCGAGTTAGTTACACCAACCGAGGACAATGTCTCGGCACGCTAGGGGGAGTTTGAGATGGAAGAAAATGCCAACTCCCATTGCCCAATCCTAATCTATTGGTACCGCGAGGCTGAGTACCGTGCCCCTGCCATCTTTGGTTGATGAGTGACCAGCAATCAACATTGCATTTAGCTACAGCTGCTTCTCACCCTTCAACACTATCAGCTTAATCACCTTCTTCACCCACTCTTCCACCAGCAAGTGCTACATTATCTCCACCATCCACATATGTCCGAGAAGAGGATGTTCCTCTTCCCCAATCCCCGTCCCCAGTTTATCGGAATTTTGGGTAAAGTTATATTGTCCACTCAAATAATCCGCAAAGAAGAAGGAGCATTACTCTCTCGATCACAATCGGATGCAATCTATTATCCCCGCAGATGGGACTTGCTAACTATCTGAAGCCTTTGGCTTCATCAAAAGATTAGAAAAATATACAGGCTCTCTTGAGAGAGTTGTTGAACAATGCTATGCACAACGCCGCAGCATATTCTTCATTTCCTTTGTTATTTCATGTATCTTTGATTTAGTATAATTTTTGAATTTGCCTTTCTTGTTTCGCAGGACAATTTCTTTGCTTCCAAGGGCCTCCTAAGGCTGATTCGAGAAAAGGAGGAACTCACCTCCGAGTGGGATCAACTTTTGGCCAAGTGGGACAAAACTGCTGCTCGCCTCTCAAAACTTGAAGCCAAAGCTGCAGAGTCTGTCATGTTGGAGGCTCATTTGCAGCAAAGTGAGCAAGAAGTAGAGAGCCTTAGCCAAGAGATCACCCCACTGAGGGTTAAATTTGAAGGGGATAAGGCCAAATAGGCTGAAGTATATAGTTTTATTCTTGTTGCATCCGATCGTGAGGCTGCCTCTGTTGAAAGATCAAATAATTTGGAGGCAGCCTTGAACTCCAAACATAAAAGAGTTTGCTGCTGATGGGTGAAATATGCCTAGTTAAAGGAGAAGTACAACAGGATCATCTAGCATAATAGACTTTTTAGCTCTACTTTTCGTGATTTCTGTCTTAGCCTCTGGTCTGTTAGGTTCGCACGGGAGAATCTTCCTGCCGAGGTTGACCAACTTAAAGAGGAACTTCAACGCCGAGCGGATTTTCTCATTGTTGAGAAAATGCATTCCATGTATAGCATGAGTAGAAACTCCTTGTAAGAGTCCAAAGCGGGTGTCGTAGATTCTGACGACGAAATTGTTAAGGCACTTGAGTTCGATGTAGCCACAAAAAGAGGTCTTTCAGTCAGGTCTGATGCTACTGATTCTTATGGTTACGATTCTGAGTTCTTAGGAACTGGAGAGGAACCAGAAGGTGATGATGTTGAGGGCCAAAATGATGAAGGCCAAGATATCGATTCGGCAGCAGATCTACCCACTTCCCCTGGGGACATGGATGCTTCTGTTCCTCCAGGTTCCGGAGATGTAGCAGTTTAGATTTTCATTTCTTTTCCAACTTTGGTACATGTGCTATTTTGGCACATTTTTATGAGCAATAACATCTTTTGCTCAATTATTGCACGAGTCGTTCTATGCTTTTTTGTTAGTATTTATGCAAGTTTTCATTTTTGCGTTCTTTATTGCTTAAGAATTTTGTGCAAGTTTTCATTTTTGCGTTCTTTATTGCTTAAGAGTTTTGTGCAAATTTGTTTCTTGTGTCTTTTTTTTCATTTAAGTATTTGCACAAGTTGTTTTTTTTGTGCATCTTTTTGTGCAAGGATTCGGGTGAATATTTCTCCGAAAGCATTTGGATTCCGGGCATAAGTTCCTCCGAAACCAACCCTTTATCCTGAGGGTTTTTATAAGAAAGGGCCCTCGTATGTTTCCGTTGCTCTTGAAGAGGATATCTCTTGTTCATTACTATTACGCCCCACAACAATACATCGATATTACATCCTGTAGTATTGTACGTTGAATTTGTCGTAAGGTAATTGACATAAGTCCAAGGAAAAGATTATTTGGATATTATAAGGATTATGCTATTTCGAATAAGTGATGAGTAAATTCGTGAAGGTGAGAGGGGAAGCAAGTCAAAGAAAATGAATTTTGGTCCAAGTTTGGCATGTTGGGATAAAATAGGGGCCAAGCGATAATAACCGATATTTATGGACTAATACAACATATGGTACCATATGACCATGATAGTAGGATGTATAAAGTGTATTAAAAATAAGTAGAATTTTAAATAATCTGAGATAATTCTTAATTATGCGGGTAATTGGTTAATTACCGGGCAACGGGATATTATCTAATTATCTAATAAGTGTGTTAGCACGTGATTTTTGCTCGAATAATAATACTCCTACAAAAAGTCACAAATAGATTTTTCTTTTGAGTGTTTATTATTTTAGGAATTTATAGTAATTGTTTGGTAATTGTTGGCATTTAGTTACATTTTGGTGCAAATTTAATATTTTAAAAAATCATGGGAAATACCTTTAAAATATTCAAATTTCCTGCATTGCATTTTTAGGTTGATATATGCATTTTTTAGTTTTAAGTTGTTAATTAATTGCATTATCAAAAAAAAAAATCAAAGTATTGGCTATTGTTACATTTTTAGATTTTTAGTCTCAAATTAGTAATTTATTTGCATTAGTTTTATGCTTTAAATAAATAATTAATATAATTTTACAAATTAGATTTTAGTCTAGGATTTTTAATTAATTTATTAGGTTAAAAATCAAGAAAAGAGAAAAATAAGGGGGAAACTTTGAACAAAACTTGAAATTAGGCCATGTAATGAGTGAGCCCAAATGTGATGACCGAAAGGGTCATCACCTATTTTTCTACACATTCTGTACTTTCGAGGCCTGAAAAACCTCTTTTAGGGTTGTCTCGATTTGTGTACACAGTCCGGGCGTGTAGTCGAAAAGCTTAAATATGAATTCTGTGAGAAAAATACTAAATTTTGATATTAAATTAAATAAATTTGACTTAAGTCAACATTTTGGGTGAACGGACCCAGACCCGGACCCGTGATTTGACGGTCCCGGAGGGTCCGTAGGAAAATATTGGACTTGGACGTATGCCCGGAATCGAATTCCAAGGTCCCAAGCCCGAGATATGAATTTTTGTGTGAAATTATTTTCTGGTAATAATTAAGGAAATTGGAAATGAAGTTTGATTAAAAAATTATGGTATTGGGCCCATATTTTGGTTCTGGCGCCCAGTACAACTCTTATATGTGGTTTAAGCGCTTTCTGTAAAGTTTAGTTGCAAACGGACGTCGTTTGACGTGTTTCGGACTTAAAAATGAGAATTTGATGTTTTATGAATATTTGAAAGAAATTATGAATTTTGAAGCTTAATTCGATGTATATGATGTTATTTTGGCAATTTGATCGCGCGAGTAAGTCCGTAGGGTATTTTTGAGGTTGTGTGCATTATTTGGTTTGGAGCCCCGAGGGATCGGGTGAGTTTTGGATAGGTGTCGGATTGCATTTTTGAACTTAATGAAAATCTGGTATGCTTCTTCTGTAATCTTCGCATTTGCGAAGTGTGTATAGCAATTGCGAGCTCGCAAAAGTGAGCATTTCATCGCAATTGCGAAGCCTAGGGACTTTGGCCTATGATCAAAAATGCGATCATCCTGTCCGCAAATGCGAACTCAGGGGAATTTTCACTTGGTTGCAAATACGACCCTTTTGATCGCAAATGCGAAGATGGCCAGGTCGCAAATGCGACCTTTTGTTCGCAAATAAGAATACTAGGCTTTTCTGAAGGGTTCGAAAATGCGAGCTCTGGTTCGCATTTCCCACTTTTGGTCGGGGTTCGCAATTGCGAACCCCAGTTCGCAATTCCCATATCTGCAGCCCCGCATTTTCATACTTAGTCGAATTTTAGGCCATTTTTTCACCCCACTTTCAAAATACAACTCCTTAGGCGATTTTTCAAGAGCAAATTTCATTCCAAATCATTTGTAAGTCAATTTTTACTCAATTCTTTCGATCATTAACATTATTTAACATGTTTTCCACTTAAAATCAAGGATTTTCATAGGTGAAATTGGGGGGTTTGGGTAGAACCTAGGTTTTCTAAAAACTAGGGATTTGGACCACAATTTGAGATCCGATTTTAAAATAAATTATATATTTGAGTTCGTAGGGGAATGGGTAACCGGGTTTTAGTTCGAACCTCGGGTTTTGACCACGTGGGCCCGGAGGCAATTTTGGAATTTTTTGGAAAAACTTGGGAAATTCATTTTTATGCATTCAAATTGATTCATTTAGTGTTTATTAAAGTAATTGAGTAGTTTGTGGCTACATTCGAGCGGATTGGAGGTGGAATCACGGGGTGAAGCTATAGTTGAGGCTTGAGTTGAGTTCAAAGCATCGAGGTAAGTGTTTGTTTAACCTTAGCTTGAGGGAATGGGAGTTGAGTCTTATTTGCTACTTGCTAAGTGACGAATACGATGTATAGGCATGGTGACGAGTATCTATATATTGGTGTCTAGCATGACCGTGAGTCCTTAATTGCGAATAGTTGGGATTTTGTTATATCTTCCATGCTTAATTGATGGCTTCTATGTGTTATAAAGATCTTGTGAAAGAAATTGTGACCTTTGAAATTCGTGGAGCGTTGGATCGAGTTGAAATACAATTGTGAAGGTATATGAGATAAGTAAATCTTTGGAGCATTGGCTTGAGTGATAATGTTAACTATGAGATGAAAGTGAACGAAAGTTAAAGAGTTAATTATTTGTTTCCTTGCTGGGACGTTGTTGATTATTGAATATTTTCCCTTGCCGGGACGTTGAGATTATTGATGTTGTACCCTTGTCGGGTTTTTAATTGCTTGTTTGTGTTCCCTTACCGGGATTTCCATTATTGTTTATTTATTCCCTTGCCCTTATTTGTGATTGTTGTTTGGGTGAGGAAGAGTGCTAAAGCACGAAGGGTGATGCCGTACATTGTTTGTTATGGTAAGGAAAGAGTGTAAAACACGGAGGGTGATGTTGTGCAATGTTCGCTTAGTATGCGAAAAGAGTGTTGAAGAACGAAGGGTGATGCCGTGCCACACGATGTACTATTTCGTGCCGATTCTATTGATATATGTGAGGAATGAGAGTAAAAGCACGAAGGGTGATGCCGTGCCACACGATGTACTATTTCGTGCCGATTCTATTGATATATGTGAGGAATGAGAGTAAAAGCACGAAGGGTGATGCCGTGCACATGTTATTTCTTGGCGAGTATGAGAGTAGAAGCACGAAGGGTGATGCCATGCACTTGTTGATTTCTGTTTCATTACATACTATTGAGTTGTGTTGTTTTCCTTTGTTACTAGATGATTCTTATTTGGAAATTATTATACTCCCCATATCATGCTTCCCCTCCCATATTGTTTATCTATTCTGTATTTCGATTCCGTTGTGTGTGTATATATATATATATATTAATTGCACAGGTTTATATGGTAGTCCGGTCTAGCCTCGTCACTACTTTGCCGGGGTTAGGCTAGACACTTACCAGCACATGGGGTCGATTGTGCTGATACTACACTCTGTGCTATTTTGCACAGATCCAGGTTTCGGGCAGCAGCAGTAGAAGCAATAGTGTGGGAGCAGGCCTTCAGTCAAGCAAGACCCGAGGTAGCCTTGCAAGTGTCCGCAGGCCTGACGTCTCCCTTATCCTCTCTTTATAGTCTGTTATCTCATTGTATTCGAGACAAACAATTTACGTTTTCTTTTAGACGTTTGTATTTAGTGTTCTTAGCAGTTCGTGAGTACAGTGACACCAGTCTTGGGTAGAGGATTTTGTTAAACTTTCCGTATTTCTATTTAGTTTTATATAATGTTAAGATTTCCGCTTATTATTTAATCTCGTTCCTTTTATATTATTGCCAATAATTGTTAAAAAGGGATTATGTTGTTAACGAAAAGTAATTAAATTTGGCTCGCCTAACTTCTATGAGTAGGTGCCATCACGACTCTCGAGGGTGGGAAATCCGGGTCGTGACACCAAATCTTTCAATACCCTCTCTTCACTTAAACTAGCCCATCTCCTTACCCATCCCAAAAAAAGAATTTGGACTTGACCCAAATGACCCTCTGACCTGCCCTATTTCCCCACCTAAAACCTAGCCTTTCTCTAAGACAACACATCGAACCCTAAAGGCCTCAACCAAACGGCGCCTCTCATCTCTCCTACTTCTTACCATACCCATACCCGTTCCTCACATATGCCTCGCCCAAACTCGCTTGAGTTAACCCCAAAAACTAATTTCATGTGCTCCATCCTCTTTCCTATAGCCACGTAGCAACCAACTCTGATAACAAGAAGATTCCTTCCAGATATTTTATGCGTCTTCAGCCTCTCGATCGATTTTCTAGATGAAAGGGAGCCGTGGATGGGCAAAAATCAGTCCATGCCCTCAATTTGTCCCTAAAATTGTTCACAAGGAAGAGAGAATTTTCGGATTTGGAGAGAAGGTTCGAGAATTTTTAGGGAAGGTTATACAAGGTGAGGATTTTTCTCATTTCGGAGAGAGGCTGGTTTTTTTTATTCCGAAAGATTTTTGGGGATAAAAATTTAGGAGAGACAAATTTTCGGAGTTTTATTGAAGAGGAGAAGAAAATTAGGGTTTCAAAAAACAATCGTCAGTCTTGACCCCATTTTTTCTTAGCTCTTAAAAGTTCAAGAAAAGCAAAAAATATATATGTATCTCTTTACTTTTTCTATTTCTTCTTTGTGTAACGATCCAACCGGTCGTTTTGGGCACTTATGCTCCTTTATACTATTTGAATTTTGAATAGCTTCATACGATGAATTATGACTTCTGCGACTTGTCAGTTTCAATTTTTCAATGATTCGGAGTTTGTTTGGTGGAATGAAAGTTAAGGTTCAAAGTTTAAGTTTAAAGAGTTGACTGAAGTTTGACTTTTGTGCAAACGACACCAGAATAGAGTTTTGATGGTTTCAATAGCTCCGTATGACGATTTTGAACTTAGGATTATATTCGGATATTTATTTCGATGTCCGTTGAATAAATTGAAGCATTTTGACATAAGTTGGAAAAATGGAATTCGGAAGTTTGACCAAGAGTTGAATTTTTGATATCGGGGTTGAAATTTTATTTCGAAAATTGGAATAGCTTCATTATGCCATTTATAACTTGAGTGCAAAATTTGAAGTCATTCCGGATTGATTTGATATGCCTCGGCATCGAATGTAGAATTTAAAAATTCGTTAGTTCCGTGAAGCTTGAATTGGGGTGTGATTTATATTGTATTGTGGTTTGGTGTGATTTGAGACAACAACTATGTTTGTATGATGTTTTAGGACCTGTTGGTTCATTTGGTTGAGGTCCCGAGGGCCTCGGGTGGATTTTGGATGGTTAACGGAGCGTGGTTTATAAATGTCTTAACGTGGTTCTTCAAGAATAAGTGGTATCAATTAAGAAAATGAGCTCCAAATTCAGTTTTGATTGAAGCATTAGATCCGTATCAAAATTTTGGAGCGATAGCAAAAATAATCGTCCAATTCGGACATCGTATGAGAGAGTTATGCCCATTTTCGTGTCGGAAAAAAATAGTTCCCATCGCCAGCGCCTAGGGTAGCGTGGGGCGCTATCCCTGACGTCCGGATTTATTAGCTACTGGAATTGGCGCCACAGGCAGCGCCCCACGCAAACTGTGACGCCCGAATCGGAAAAATTCAATAAAAAGGGGTCCTTGGCCATTTTTGACGAAAAACAAAACTTGGGAGTTCGGTTTGGGCAATATTTAGTTTCAAACTTCCCCACAAAACTTGGAGTAAGTGTTCTTAACTCCCTTGCGATTATATTCCATGAATTAATCTTCATTTTTGGGGGTAGATTATTGATATTTCAAGAGAAATAGAGGAAGTTTCTAAAATTCTATAAAATGAATTTTCAAGATTTGAACATCGATCCGGAGTCAGATTTTGGTAAAATTTGTATGCTTGAACTCGTGGGGAGATAAGGAACCCGTTAGTGTAAAAATTTCTAGATTTTGAGAAGTGGGCCCGAGGATCGGGTTTTGCAAAATTCGTGATTTTCGATATTTTTCGAGTCTTTTCGATTGGATGATATTCCCTTAGCCTATTGTAATGTATTCGTTGTGGTTTGGGCCAGATTAGACGCGTGAGGAGGTCGATTCGAGAGGAAAGGGCATTGCAAGCTAGTCTTTGGCCGGCTAGAGGTGAGTAATACTTGTAAATGATATCGTGAGGGTTTGAAACCCCAGATTTGCACATCATAGTGCTGTATTGAGGTGACTTGCACGCTGTATATGAGCGTGGGGTAGAGCACCATTGGGGATTGTGACTTGGTCCATCCCGGTTGTTGATTTTACCGCGTATTTGACCGAAACTACTTGTTATCATCATACTATGGGCTGATTGCCATGTTTGGGCTTCGTGCCAACTATGTAAATCCTTCGGGGATTGATATTACCGTTTTAGCATATCTTGCGTATCATTTGGTTTCAGTCCAAGGTTTTCTATACTATTTTGCAAACTCGTCCATACTTCTAAGTTTTGAAAACTCAAATGATATTTTAAATGATATTTCGGGCTGAGAACTACTGTTTTACAAATGCCCAAGGGGCTTATGTTGATTTCTGGACTGAGCATGGATCGGGTTGCGCGCCGAAGCAGTGATTTTGAAGCAGTGGTAACAATGACACTATATGATGTGACTTGAAATAGTGGTAACAATGACACTGTATGACGTGACTTGAAACAGTGGTAACAATGATACTGTATGTTGTAAATTGGTCAGGTAACAATGACTGACCGGTCAGGTAACAATGACTGACTAGGAATTAAATGATGCCACGAAATGGCTTGATATTGCGCTTGGGCTGTAGGAGCCCCTCCGGAGTTTGTACACTCCCCCAGTGAGTGCCGTCGACGTTAAATGGATCGTGTTGCATGCTGCAGCGGGTACTTGAGTGTACCGGTCATGTGCATTGCATTGCATTCATGCTTTGGTTCCTGTTTGTACTACGTGGCATGACATTCAGCACTCTCATATCATTGACATCCATGCTATTTCTTGCACTGTTACCAGATACCCTGGTGTTATTTGTTAATGGAATGCTATGCCCAAGGGGCTGACTTATGTGCAGACTTGCACTATCTAATTATGCATTCATTTGCTTGACTGTTGGGAAAAAGATATTTTCAAAAGTGGTTTTAACTAAGCCTAGATGTTTTCTAAAGGTTTTCACGGTTTTACTGATTTCTCAAAGGATTACACTGTTCTTTATAGCATGATGGAGTGCCTTACGTGATTTCTGCTGCTCAGTTATTATTTACTTTTATTACTCATTGAGATGGAGTACTCACTTTACTCCCTGCACCTCGCGTGCAGTTGCAGGTATTGTTCACCCGGTAGCGGGCTAATAGCTGATTGAAGGTATTACTATTGAAGCTGAGCAAGGTGACCGCCTGCATTCACGGCACCAGACTTCGTCCATTGATTCCAGATTTTATTTTGTATATTAGTGGCCCTATAGTTCTGTTCAGACTTCTTTAGATGCTCGTGACTTGTGACACCCCGGTCGGGTTGTGTGGGATTGCAAATACTGGTTATTATTGTCGTTAAGCTGTATTAATCTATTCACTTATGTTTAATAATTGTTAAAAAGAGACAGTTTAGGTTAGTTGGCTGGCCTTGTCTTCACAAGAGGCGCCATCACGACCGGGTTTGGAAATTGGGTCGTGACAAGTTGGTATTAGAGCCTAGGTTACTAGGTCTCACGAGTCATGAGGAAGTTTAGTAGAGTCTCGCGGATCGGTACAGAGACGTCTGTATTTATCCTCGAGAGGTTGCAGAACCTTTAGGAAAAACTTCACATTCTTGAATTCTTATCGTGCGACCTTGATTCATCTTGAAAAGAAAATTTTGAAATTCCTTCCATGCGTTCGTATACGCGCATGAGCGCTCAGTATCAGATGTGCCTTGAAGGTGTGTGATCCCCTTATCGAGGGGCGAGATGTGATCTCTGTGAGTTTGATATTGGGCCAGTCTGGAGGACTTGAGGCCGGATCTTTGCCTATGGCTTGAGCACCGAGGTGCTAATTGTGAGAGCAAGTGTTTTGAACTTATATGTCCGGTATTGTACCTATTAGTGGGAATGATGGCTGGATAGCTACATGATGAGTATGTTAGTACTGCGATATGTATCTATATGATTTAGAAGTGACTATGGAGGTCTACTGGATGATAAATGAACTATTGAGTGTATGATTTTCATTTTGATTGGATCTGTAGCCCTGAGATATGGGCGTGTGAAGAATCTTTTCATGTCTCCTATTTGGAGTGAAGTAAATTTCATGTTACGGTATGAGTTTAGACTCAGGAAGATTAAGTGATTGTGTAATGTGACAGTGGAAGTTATACAAAAATATTAACTAAAGGTAAAGCTAATGGGCAATTGGCTTATGAGGGGAAACTATTTGTCATACTAGTTAAATAAGTCTGGGAGCCGAGATCGCTTCTGTAAATGTATTATGACGAAATCTATGAGTCGAGGAGCCCAACTTGAAGGTTGAACACATTAAGGAAAGAAAATGTTCTTACTTGGTTGAATGGCCCACTAATGGAGGATCGAAAGGCATTTTTCTATGTGTTACGATTCAAATAGGTGCAACGCATGTCCTTGTATCAATTTTGATAATATAATACATGTAATATTGAGATTAATGTTATTGATATACATTGTGATGCTTTGTCAAGTTGTGGATGTGTTGTTAGGATGGTTTTGGTGATTCTCTGGCAGGTGGATAGGCCCAATTACAAAGGATACTCTGCCGAAATTTTTGAAAAATTTAGGACTTAAAAAAAAAAATTGGTCGCCTAGAGAGTGGGCTTAACTGTTGTGTGAGTGAATGCAAGAATTGTAGAAGAGTTAAAATTCCAGATGATTTGTGTTTCCACAAGCTTATGAAGAAGTAATTTTAATCTCATTTTGGTATTAAGGCAGTAATAGAGTACATGCGTTGTGATTTATTGAGTGCGTTTTGACCTATGGCTTTGAGCCAAGTCGGGGAGTTTCTATTAATTAAGTTGATTGCATGGTTAGGTGTTATATTGGTTCCAGTTTGAGGCGTGTTGCTGAGTCAGTGATGGATTACGGAGATCAAGGTCGATCAGGCGATGGTCAGGCTCATTTTTTTTATGCTATTTCAGGAAGGACAAATGCTATTGCTTCAGATGCTGTCATTATTCGATCCCGGTTCCACCTATTCTTATGTGTCCTCATATTTTGCTCATTATTTGGGTACGCCCCGGGAGTTTCTTTCTTTACCTATTCATGTATCTACCCTGGTGAGCGATACTGTTGTTGTGGACCGTGTGTACCGGTCTTGTGTTGTGATTATTGAGGATCTGGAGACGCGAGTTGATCTATTGCTATTGAGCATGGTGGACTTGATGTTATATTGGTTATGGATTTGTTATCTTCATGTCATGCTATTATAGACTGTCATGCCAAGACAGTTACTTTGGCTATGCCGGGTGTACCGCGGATCAAGTGGCGTGGTATGACTAATTATGTTCCTAGCAGAATAATTTCTTTCTTAAAAGCCCAGCGTATGGTTGGGAAGGATTGTCTGTCATATCTAGATTTTGTGCGAGATATTGGAGTTAAGACCCCTAGCATTGATTCTATCCCAGTTGTGAGGGATTTTTTTTCGATGTATCTCCTGCAGACCTGCCGGGCATGACACCGGATAGGGATATTGATTTTAGCATCGACTTGGTGTGGGGCACTCAGTCCATTTCTATTCTACTATACCGTATGGCACCAGCAGAGCTGAAGGAATTGAAAGAGCAGCTTCAGGAACTCCTAGAAAAGGGGTTCATTTGGCCTAGTGTGTCACCTCGGGGTGCACCAGTCTTATTTGTGAAGAAGAAGGTGGCACAATGATAATGTGCATTGATTACAGGCGGTATTCTTGGGTTGGTATCCTAGATGGCCTGGTCAAGCCGGAGGAATTCTGTTTTGATAGCTTGGTTATGTGCGAGCATATTTGAAAGTTTTCTTGATGGGTTTGACCATGGTTAGAGCCGGATATCTTCTACTAGTGCGCGGAACATAGTGTATATTATGAACTCTTCCTAAGTGGGAGCAAATAGAAGATTTCTAACTGCACGGAATGAAAATTTTGCTATAGCCCAGAAATTCTAATGAGATTTTGTGTTTGCAACAAGATGGCATGATAGATGTGGTGTATGGTGCATGCTTAATATTTTCATGTGCAAGGTGGCAATTCATTCTTAAAGGGAGGGTCACGAGTTCTGGATGGAAAAGTCAGTTTCAGGTATTTAGATGAATTTTATATCTACTCGGTAAGGCCTGAGAAGGGTGCGCACTATATTTTAACCAACAAATGTCTATTGGTATTACAGCACCCACTTGGCTGAGCGACTGC
The DNA here is from genome assembly GCA_026770625.1 of Nicotiana glauca. Lineage (NCBI taxonomy): Eukaryota > Viridiplantae > Streptophyta > Magnoliopsida > Solanales > Solanaceae > Nicotiana > Nicotiana glauca. The sequence continues at coordinate 177,425 of MU673170.1, forward strand.
CAATATTTCGATCTTGCTATGTATTGTAAAAAAAATTAAGAATAATTATCATGGGATGATTGTACTTGAGGGATGTGTTAGTCATTTGAGTGCTGAGGTAGTGATCGGTTACGGTGATTTATGTGATCTATGAATTTGGAGACGGGGAATTCTCAAAAATATACTATTTCGGGATTGTGGCATGTTTGAGGTGAGTATTTTATCTAAAATCTTTGGATGCACTAGTCGAGCTAATTGATGGTGATAACTATGCGCTGTGAGCGCAAATATATGTGAGGTTTGAACCTGTGTACAAGCACCGAGTCAATATTCATGCTCGGAAGATGCTTAGGCTATGATATGCCTAGAGTTGACTGTTAAGCTTAAAGTTATAATGTTTCTTGCATTCATACCTTTGTTGAGAACTATCTTGGATATACTTGAGGTTACAAGGAGGCTACTTTATAAAATAAATTTGGTTGTTGCTAATTCTGTGTTAAATTGCTGATTTGAGCTATGATAGCACAATTTGATCATGCCTACAGTATAGTGTGTTATTTATGCCAGTCTTGGAGCATGAGAATCCTATTTCACTTAGAATACATGTGTGTACTTGTTGGATTCCTCCTGTATGAGATGCTTGGACTAGAAATATGTGACCATGCCAAGTGGATTATATTATTGGCAACTGAATTGCTCTTGCGATTGATTTTAACGCGAGCTCTAAAAGAGCTGGTTATTGTTATTTGGTTCGCGGGCCTTGGTTCTAGTACGAATGATGAGCTCATAGCAGTGTGGACTGTATATGGAATATTTTTTCTTAATAATATAAGGTCATCGGACCGAGAATTTGTACTAACGGATTTGATTACGATATATTTGGGAGGATGATATCAAGAGTTGGCTTAGAAAGTGATTATAGTTCTGGTTGTTGAAAGAGGGAAAGCTCTATGATATGTTGATATGTTTGGTGGTTAGGTTATTCTGTGTGTTTCTTTCATTGCTGATAGTGTATGAAGGTTTTGTAACGAGGTATTATTTAAAATATAATTTAATACCGGTATCAGGTTTGTATTTAAGCAATTATAGTAATTTGAAACTACTAAGAGTATGTGGGTTATGTGGTATGTGATGTGATTGCATCTGGAGTTATGGCTAAGGTTTAATACAACATGTTAAGACTTATACAAAGTGTAAATGTAATATATGGGTCTTCAAAAGAATTATTTATTTTTGATGAGGAAGTTGGATTTCAAGGTATATGGACTAATGTTAAATTAGTGACTTTCTGCTATATGGTGTCTTCAGGCCTATATTTAATAGGGTGACATGGTATCACCCCCGGGTATGTGTCTGATAAGATGGAATGGAAACTTAAAATCTTAGGAACAATTCTTAGCACGTTCGAGGATGAACGTATGTTTAAGTGGTAGAGAATGTAACGATCCAACCGGTCGTTTTGGGCACTTATGCTCCTTTATACTATTTGAAGTCATGAATAGCTTCATACGATGAATTTTGACTTCTGTGATTTGTCAGTTTCGATTTTTCAATGATTCGGAGTTTGTTTGGTGGAATGAAAGTTAAGGTTCAAAGTTTAAGTTTAAAGAGTTGACTAGAGTTTGACTTTTGTGCAAACGATACCGGAATAGAGTTTTGATGGTTTCAATAGCTCCGTATGACGATTTTGGACTTAGGAGTATGTTCGGATATTTATTTCGATGTCCGTAGAATAAATTGAAGCATTTTGACATAAGTTGGAAAAATGGAATTCGGAAGTTTGACCAAGAATTGACTTTTTGATATCGGGGTTGAAATTTTATTTCGGAAATTGGAAAAGCTTCGTTATGCCATTTATAACTTGAGTGCAAAATTTGAAGTCATTCCGGATTGATTTGATGGGCCTCGGCATCGAATGTAGAATTTAAAAATTTGTTAGTTCCGTGAAGCTTGAATTGGGGTGTGATTTATATTTTATTGTCGTTTGGTGAGATTTGAGACAACAACTAAGTTTGTATGATGTTTTAGGACCTGTTGGTTCATTTGGTTGAGGTCCCGAGGGCCTCGGGTGGATTTCGGATGGTTAACGGAGCGTGGTTTAGAAATGTCTTAACGTGGTTCTTCAAGAATAATTGGTATAAATTAAGCAAATGAGCTCCAAATTCAGTTTTGATTGAAGCGTTAGATCCGTATCAAAATTTTGGAGCGATAGCAAAAATAATCGTCCAATTCGGACATCGTATGAGAGAGTTATGCCCATTTTCGTGTCGGAGAAAAATAGTTCCCATCGCCAGCGCCAAGGGTAGCGTGGGGCGCTATCCCTGACGCCCGAATTTATTAGCTACTGGAATTGGCACCACAGGCGGTGCCCCACGCCACCTGTGACGCCCGAATCGAAAAAATTCAATAAAAAAGGGTCCTTGGCCATTTTTGACGAAAAACAAAACTTGGGAGCTCGGTTTGGGCAATATTTAGAGGCAAACTTCCCCACAAAACTTGGAGTAAGTGTTCTTAACTCCCTTGTGATTATATTCCATGAATTAATCTTCATTTTTGGGGTAGATTATTGATATTTCAAGAGAAATGGAGGAATTTTCTAAAATTTTATAAAATAAATTTTCAAGATTTGAATATCGATCCGGAGTCGGATTTTGGTAAAATTTGTATGGTTGAACTCGTGGGGAGATAAGGAACCCATTGATGTAAAAATTTCTGAATTTTGAGTAGTGGGCCCGGGGCTCAGGTTTTACAAAATTCATGATTTTCGATATTTTTTGAGCCTTTTTTATTGGGTTATATTCCCTTAGCCTATTGTAACGTATTCGTTGTGGTTTTGGCCAGATTCGATGCGCGAGGAGGTCGATTCGAGAGGAAAGGGCATTACAGGCTAGTCTTTGGCCAACTAGAGGTGAGTAATACTTGTAAATGATATCCTGAGGGTTTGAAACCCCGAATTTGCACATCATAGTGCTGTATTCAGGTGACTTGCACGCCGGATATGAGCGTGGGGTAGAGAACCATTAGGGATTGTGACTTGGTCCGTCCCGGTTGTTGATTTTACCGCGTATTTGACTGAAACTACTTGTTATAATCATACTATGGGTTGATTGCCATGTTTGGGCTTCGTGCCAACTATGTAAATCCTTCGGGGATTGATATTACTGTTTTAGCACATCTTGCATATCATTTGGTTTCAGTCCAAGGTTTTAAATACTGTTTTGCAAACTCCGCCATACTTCTAAGTTTTAAAAACTCAAATGATATTTTAAATGATATTTCGGGCTAAGAACTACTGTTTTACAAATGCCCAAGGGGCTTATGTTGATTTCTGGACTGAGCATGGATCGGGTTGTGCGACGCAGCAGTGATTTAGAAACAGCAGTAACAATGACACTGTATGATGTGACTTGAAACAATGGTAACAATGATACTGTATGTTGTAAATTGGTCAGGTAACAATGACTGACTGGTCAGGTAACAATGACTGACCAGGAATTAAATGATGCCACGAGATGGCTTGATTTTGCGCTTGGGCTGTAGGAGCCCCTCCGGAGTCAGTACACACCCCCAGTGAGCGCCGTCGACGTTAAATGGATCGGGCTGCACGCCGCAGCGGGTACCTGAGTGTACCGGTCATGCATATTGCATTGCATTCATGCTTTGGTTCCTGTTTGTACTATATGGCATGACATTCAGCACTCTCATATCATTGGCATCCATGCTATTTCTTGCACTGTTACCAGATACCCTGGTGTTATTTGTTAATGGAGTGTTGTGCCCGAGGGGCTGACTTATGAGCGGACTTGCACTATCTGATTATGCATTCATTTGCTTGATTTTTGGGAATAAGATATTTTCAAAAGAGGTTTTAACTGAGCCCAAGTGTTTTCTAAAGGTTTTCACGATTTTACTGATTTCTCAAAGGATTACACTGTTCTTTATAGCATGATGGAGTGATTACGTGATTTCTGCTGCTCAGTTATTATTTACTTTTATTACTCATTGAGTTGGAGTACTCAGTTTACTCCCTGCATCTCACGTGCAGTTGCAGGTATTGTTCACCCGGTAGCGGGCTAATAGCTGATTGAAGGTATTACTATTGAAGCTGAGCAAGGTGACCGCCTGCGTTCGTAGCACCAGACTTCGTCCTTTGGTTCCAGATTTTATTTTGTATATTAGTTGCCCTATAGTTGTGTTCAGACTTCTTTAGATGCTCGTGACTTGTGACACCCCGACCGGGTTTTGTGAGATTGCAAATACTGGTTATTATTGTCGTTAAGCTGTATTAATCTATTCACTTATGTTTAATAATTGTTAAAGAGTGATGGTTTGGGTTAGTTGGCTGGCCTTGTCTTCACAAGAGGCGCCATCACGACCGGGTTTGGAAGTTGTGTCGTGACACTTTGAATCTCTGAGTTAGAGTTGGTTTGAAGCTTGGGTTTGATTTCGTGTTTGGATTCAAAATTCCAATGCCGGTTTGAGTTTTGGTATGAGTTTTCTGTACGATTCATTTGCTTGTTTCTTCGTTGGAATTTTGGGAATTGAAGTCGTGTTTCTGTTGAACCATCTATTGTTATTTAAAGAGAAGTTCAACTTTACAGGTTCATTCCTGCATCTTTTTTTATTGGAATTTGTTCAGAGTGGATTGAAATACATAGGAGTCGTTAAAAATAGATTAAATAAGCAGTGGTTTCAAAATTTGTGTTTAATTTCCCTTCAATTTGAGTTTTTATTTATTATTATTTTAGTTTGTATAAGAAAACTGAAAGAGTGATGATTTAGCAAGATGGTAGCTCTTAAATTTCGATCTATTTGGCTATGATATAAATGACTTGTCCGGTTCTTCCTAGATTTTTAGTTGAGCTTCATGAGTAGCCAACCTTGCTGTGATGGTTATGTGTTTCCACATATTGCTAGTTGGGTTTTGGCTGTTATTTCAGCTGCAAATGATGTTGAAGTCGAGTTGCTTATCCGAATGTGCATATGTTGGTTCATTTTTTATTTTTTCTCTAATTGAAACATCTTCATATTTTAAGAGAGATTGATGATTCATTCTCTCGTAGTCGATAGAGGTTCTTGCATGATTGTTATTTTTAAATGCTGATTTGAAATGATTTTTTGGTAACTATAAGCTCATCATCTAGTTAGGCTGCCAAATTTGAGGTGGTCAATTGAGCTAGAGTTGTTTGGATCTACTATTTTGTGTTTTCAATCATTAAAAGACACAGTCGTACCATTTTGAGTTTGAGTTAGCTGCACTTTCTTGAATCTATACTGGATCAATTTTTTTTAACAAGAGTATAACAACAATATTCAAGTGTCCTTGTAAATAAATCAAGTTTGTTTTGTTTTCCGATAAGTGTTTAGTTGCAGCTTGGTTTTTAGAGCGCCAGTTGGTTAAAATGCTTGGAAACTTCTCTTATTGATTTTCTTTTACCTTAATATGGACCTTAGTTAAATCGTCATGCTTTGCTGTGAATCTTAGCACTGTCTAAGCTTTAAACTAAAGGTGCTCATGTTAGCCTCATTGATTTTTGAAGATAAAAAGGAGGGGTGTGTTGAAACACATCTAGTGTATTCATTCAGTTTTTTTTTTCTCTGTTGGGTTTCAGTAACTTAGAGTTAACTATTGTTGTTTGTGAAAACTCTTACTTAAATTGCATGCTACGTGAAAACTCTTAATTCATTGCATTAGGAATGTCCAAATACATTGGTTATCAAGCATGAGGTAAATTTGTTTGGATGTGAATCTCTGGAACTCATATGCGTATCAGTTAACTTGACCAGCAAGTCACCTGTTTTGAATCCTTTTTTGGTGTAATCTCTTTTGATGTGTTGATTTCGATTGTAAAAACTAGTGTCACGTGCATTGAATTGTGTTCCTTTTAGTCAAAAGTGGGATTAGAAAAAAATCAGTTAAGAAATGATTTAAATGAGTTTCTGGGGGCTGCATAGAAATAACTGTTTGGTTGCCTATTGTAATGAAGGAATAAATATGTTTGAAACTTTTAGTGCTAAATTAATGTGTATTTGGCTACTCGTTCAATGAGCTATGGGGTTTGGTTTGACATCCTTTAAATTAAGTCTTCAGCAATAGGTTTGGGCTCATTTGTTTCATATGTTCAATCAGATGGTGGTCATATTGGAAATTTTCTTATCTTTTCTGCCTAGTTGGGAGACGTTGGTATATGTTTTGAGTCCATAGAGATAACAATTTTCATATCACCAAATCGCTACTTTATCTCCAGAATAAAGCATACAGTTTTCATTTTTGGGACTTTGATTATAACATGAAGTCATTCCCCTCGTCGTTTGCTTGAAATATCTTAGGGATGGAAGTAATGCAAGTAATTAGCATGGAGTGATCCGTCCTCATTCATGCTATTTTCGATTAAAAGACAAAAATGTGCTATATTATCTTATTGTAAGAGTTTATAACTCGTAACATATTCGTAGATTGCTTTAGTCACGTTTAATCTATCATTGTGATTGTGTACACGTTCGCGTGACATAATTATGATTCATTTTAAAATAAGTTGAGGTATGCGTTTCCGCAACTTCAACATTTCTTAATAACAACAAAGCATTATTAATTGTGGACACGTTCGCGTGACATGATTTTTGACGTGCCAAACAAATGGGTACACGTACGCATGACCTATTTTAAGATAATTCCATAATTAAAAGAGGCGAATGCACATAGGTTCTAAAATGAGTAATTAAGCAATTTTAATAAGTCATGTATGATCAAAGCGACCGTTCTAGAACCACGGAACTCGGGAATGCCTAACACTTTCTCCCGGGTTAATAGAATTCCTTACCCGGATTTTTGTGTTTGCATAACGTAAATAAGAGTCAACCTTCCTCGATTTGGGATTTTTAACCTGTGACTTGGGACAACATAAATTATCCCAAGTGACGACTCTGAATAAATATAAATAATCCTATTTCGATTGTCACTTAAATTGGAAAAAGCTCCCTATACCCCTTCCGGTGATAAAAAAATGAGGTGTGATAGTTCTGGCAACGCTAGTGGGGATAAGAACGTAGAATCTCCGGTTCATGGTTCAATAATTCGAGGTTGTTTTTGTGATTTTATTTGGCTTTATTTATGTTGTTTTCTCTGTATATTTTTTATATGCAAAATAATTTCAAAATAGCATATGTATGCATATATAAGTATGCCCAAGTGTTTTAGTATTTTTTCTAATTTTTAAAGAATTTTTTAAACCGATTTATTGTCCATTTTAGCAGTACAAAAACCAATAATTATTTTTAAAATTATTATTTTTGGTGAATAATTTATTTTCTTCTCATATTTATACCAAAATATAGCTAGGGTAATTTTTATACATTTTTTCAAATTTACTTGGTATTTTAAAAGCTAAATTGCATATAAATACAATTTTAGCATATTTTGAGAATTAATAGTATTTTATAATTATGAAATTCGGTCCAATATTTTTAAATTTAAAATTAATATATTATTAACTGATCCAGTACCTTTAATTTGTTTTCAAAATTATTTTTACTATTTTTATAATATAAAAAGGAGAAAACTGCTATTTAAAATCTGGCCTCAATGTGTTTCAATTAGAGCCCAAATTGATCCCCCTAATTAACCCAATTTTGGACCAACCCAATTCAATTTAACCCAACCCTTAACCCGTTTTAAATTACCCGATCCAAGCCCTTTTGATCTTGGCCGTTGATCTAAGAGATCAACGGCCCCTATCCCCCCTTCCATAATTAAACACAAACGACTACACTAATTCTCATTTCCTATCTCTCCGCCTCCTTGAAACCCCTTCTCCTCTCAAACTCTCTTGAAACACTAGCCTCTCTCACCATCTGCTACCTCAAGCTTACCAAAAATCATGGCTCCTCCGGCCATGGTAACCTTATACTCACTCCATATTACTCCTGTGTGCTCGATATTTGAAGAATCAAGGCCAGACCTCGAAGGTCTTCATCCAGACCTATGCCAACTCGAGTTTTCACGACCATCGACGGCCTTGCTCCGTCGTATCCTGGTCCTATGAGCCTATCTCTGACCTTTCCGACCAAGATCAGACCTTTTCAAAGCCTTTCTCATTTTAGGGTTCTTTTGAAACCCTAGCTATTCGAGGTTTTCTCTAATTTTTTCTTAGATCTATTATATATTTGTGCTCTACTTGAGTTTTTAAACATTTTCCCCAATTTTTCTTTCAAAAATTACTTCTTTCCGATTTAGGGTTTCTGGAAAGTTTAAAATGTTTCTCCGACTTTTCTTTTTCTTTCTCTGTGTGTATTTGTCTCCACTGTGCTTATATGTTTATGCCCTTTTACCACGCATGTGCTTCTACTGATTTCTTATGCTTTCTTACTACTATACGTGTTCTTCTGTGCTTTCTATGTTTCATCCTCCTACTGCGTTTCTGTACCATGCTCTCATATGTTTATCTTGCTATGTTTCCCTATGTGTTCTTTTGCTAGGCTTTTCTAATATCCTTGTGCTCCTCTACTTTATTTTCTATTAAGTTTTTTAGTTCTTTGTTAGCCTTCTACTGGACCTTGTTTGGGCTTTCTTTAAACATGTTTCTTCTACTATTTTCTTAACTGTTATACTATCTCTTTTATCTTCAAAATTGTTTAAGTCCTTGGTTTTTCTTAAACATGTTCCTTCTACTCTCAGTATGCTTCACATCAGTTTCTTCACTCTGTTGTTTCGAACTTGCTATTGTATCTGTTTGTTTTTCTCATGAGTCTCTGAAAGAGATCTCTAAGCCTGTTTCAATTACTTGCCTCCTCGTCTCTATATCCGGTTCGAAGTGGAAGACCTAGAATTTGGGGGTTTTTGACAAGGCTTGGTCAGGTGTTTGAACTGGGGTTCTATTTTGGAACCCTTGAGTCTTTTAGACTAATTCTAAATCTATGAGCTAAGTTTGAACTTCTTTGTTTACGACTCTGAACTTTTTCTATGCTAAACTCTCCTACTGATTAGTATGATAGTTCTTCATGCTGAAGCATGGCTATATGTTTTTATATGTGTGATGAATTCTTTCTTCCGAAAAGGTTTTCCAACTTGTGATTGATTCAGAATCCTTTTTAGGTTTGATTGATTGTTACTGATTTTCCTTAATTAAAACCTTTCTTCACCTTTTCTGACTGGATTCATCCAGACCTTGTGATTTACTGGCTGTTAATTGATTTCCTTTCCTTATTTGCAAAAACCGTGTGCTTTCAGACTTTTTCCTTAAATAAATCTATGTGTATTTACCCTTCTTGTACTGCTTTGGAAAAGGTTTTGATCAATCTCTTTTCTTAATTATTTTTTACCCGTTTCAAATCAGAATCCCTTAATTAAATGGAAACTTTTGTTATTGATTTTCAAATTATTATCCTAACTTATTCTGCTTGCCTTTTACACTATAAAAGGGCACGAGTCCTTTCTCACCAACACACCTTGAATTCGACACTTTTTAGACACTTTCAATTACACAACTTTCAATTCAACACTTCTACACTACTCAAGTATCATAGTTCTCTAATCATAGCATTCTGACTATTACTTACACTTTCGCTTTACAAGACTACTGCTTTCTTTTCTTGTTTTCCTGAAACTGTTATATTCTAGTTTGGTTTTCAGCCTCATCCCAATGTGTTTATTTTACAGCTTCTATATCCATGTCTGCTTTATTGCCTATGTTTAATATTAATTAGCATGTCAATTTCTTTGCATATGTTTCTACTGTAAATCCCTGCACCCCTGTCCCCTTATATGTGTTTGAGTTTGAAGTTCAGAACATGAAAACATCGAAGTTGTTGATCATGTTTGGACCTGATCCCTTAGCAGATCCTAAATCCCAAACAATGTGGCTAACATGTTGGTTGGGGTGTGCCACTACATCCAATTGCTAGGTATGACCACCAGCCTATCTTTGCTTCCTCCTAGAATTCCCTCTTTGTAGTTACACTCTCTCCTAGCTTCTAAGTTCTACCCCCTCCTATGAGCCTTGCTTTGGGACCTTGAGTTCCCTCTATACTTGGACATTTGAGGATTGTCCCTTCCACACTACACTATAACTCCGTTCTGCAATATATTTGGGTGTAAGAACTGCCCGGAGTCCATCTGAGACTCTTAAGGAACTCTGACACATCGCAAATAAGAGAAAGGCTTTGGAAATTCGATATTTGGAGTTGGTTTACTTCATGCTTCAGACAGAAGTCTAAATCAGGCTCTCATTGGTTGGAACTTTAATTTTCTGATGTAATTTATTTTCTCTTCTTATTCATTTTAGGTTGTAATAATCTTATAATAACTTATGGGGTTTTAGTGAAAAGGGGAGGATCACTCATGTATGCAAAGGGTAGACAGTATGCTCATAGTTGTTATTACTCATAAATCATACCTACAAGTTCTGCACTTCTGCATTTCATATAGATACCATGCCTATAGGTTATGCATTTTATATAGAAACCATGTTATAGGATTCTCATTTCATATAGATACTATGTCTATAGGTTATGCATTTCATATAGAAACCATGTTATAGAATTCTATATTTCATATAGATACCATGTCTATGGGTTATGCATTTCATATAGAAACCATGTCTACAGGATTCTGCATTATATAGATACTATGCCTATAGGTTCTGCATTTCATATAGAAACCATGTCTATAGGTTATGCATTTCATATAGAAACCATGTCTATAGGTTATGCATTTCATATAGAAACCATGTCTATAGGTTATGCATTTCATATAGAAACCATGTCTATAGGTTATGCATTTCATATAGAAACCATGTCTATAGGTTATGCATTTCATATAGAAACCATGTCTATAGGTTATGCATTTCATATAGAAACCATGTCTATAGGTTATGCATTTCATATAGAAACCATGTCTATAGGTTATGCATTTCATATAGAAACCATGTCTATAGGTTATGCATTTCATATAGAAACCATGTCTATAGGTTATGCATTTCATATAGAAACCATGTCTATAGGTTATGCATTTCATATAGAAACCATGTCTATAGGTTATGCATTTCATATAGAAACCATGTCTATAGGTTATGCATTTCATATAGAAACCATGTCTATAGGTTATGCATTTCATATAGAAACCATGTCTATAGGTTATGCATTTCATATAGAAACCATGTCTATAGGTTATGCATTTCATATAGAAACCATGTCTATAGGTTCTGCATTTCTGCGTTATATAGAGAACATGTCTATAAGTCATTTCCAAACGCTGCATATCATATAGATAACATGCCTATGAGACTTCCTGAATTTTGCATCATCATCTGTCATTAGGCAAACATGTTAATTAGTTTAAATAACTAACAACATTTTAGATACCATGCCTATAGGACTCCTGCACTCTTGTTTCGATTGTAAAAGCATCTTTGAAATCAATAGCACCTAGAAAGCATACATATAGGAGATATCAACTAAATCTGAATCGACCATTCACTTATAAGTCTAAATCAGTTGTAGCAATTGCTTAACATCTGCAGAATTTATGTTTTCTGTAATTAACAAGTTCTCTTCTTTAAAATCAGTATACTTCTTTTCTGAAACTAATAGATGTCATGCCTATAGGATTTCGATTAACACTTAGGCAAACCATAAGGTAACACGTAAATTGAATCAGATTCTATTAACTATAACCAGTAGGTAGGCCTGAATCGGGTTTCTTATTTGAAATATGTAATAGATCAGTCTGCCACAACTCTTAAGTTTAATCAGACCCTAATCAGTATGTGAAAGACATGCTAAAACTATATGCTTCTCTTTGTTTTAAGGAGGTTTGTTTGAGCTTTTCTATCTGCTACGTGTTCTCCCCCATATTTGTTACATAGATGTTTGATTGTCGCCTTAGAATTTTGTCCTTTGAAACCATAAAACCTCACATCCCTTCTCTTTAAGATTAGTAGTCCTAAATACCTCCGGGGCTGATAGGATAGGGGCGGGTAACTACATGCAATAAGTAAAACGAGACCATTCTGTGTTTAATATCTTAACGGGGTGGGAGAGGGTAGATATGGATATGATGACCACGCGATAACACCACGTGTATAAACGGTTATCGGGTGTTGTGTGGGGTGATCCATATTATGTATAAACTTAGGACCCCTTCCCTTACTTGTTTATTTTATTCAGAATATCAACTACTTATTCTCAAACTTCAGCTTCTTTAACTGCTTTTAACTTCACTTACTTGCAACAACTATGTGAAAATTTCCTCTTTTACTCGTTTATTTAGAATTTTAAAATTACTTCTTCACTCAAACTTCATCTCAAACTCCAGCTTTGTTTAACTACAATTACTTCCAGAAATTATGTGAAAACCCCCTTTTCTTATTTGCAATTCTTGCTTGTCTATTTGTTGTTTGCACTTAAAGTCACAATTATAGTATGGTCGGGAACCACACTAGTGGATCTCGGTGGGTGCCTAACTCCTTCCCCTCGGGATAATTTCAAGCCCTTACCCAATTTCTGGTTTTCTAAATCAAAGTTCCTCTTAGTGTCCTAATGCACTTAATTATTAGGTGGCGACTCTTCAATTCTATCCCAATTTCCAAAAGGGAACGAGTTGTCTGCCCAAATGTCATAAACCCGATTTCACAAGAAAAGGAGGCATCGACAGCATGGCGACTCTGCTGGGGATTTCTTTAAGGCTTTTACCATTTCATACTATTTGTGACTTTATGCTTATATGCCTTTAATTGTTTAAATGCCTTAAAGTATTTATTCCTTCTTCTACTACAAAACTAACTTGGCTTTTTGTTTCTTTTCTTTATTTCCCTTAATGTGCCCCCTTTATCGCTTTCCTTTAATACTGTTATAAATTATGAGAAACTGTTGCAATTATTACTTTATGAACGTGCAAATACGTGACAACTTGTTTTAATTATTGCAACTGCATATTAAATATCATATTCCACTCGTGCCAACCAAAATACCATAACAACGCTTACAATGAGTGGTTGCGCTCTTCCAATATTATCACCCCCTAAATCCGGCAAAGTCATATTTGCGGTAAAACTAGTCGATAGTGTAGTCGACAGTTCCGCGCCTTTCCCTCTTGAGTTGTCCGCTCAAGGGTACCAGTCTAAAACCCCATAGAAACCTTACTCTGTTTAAGGGTGCGTGCATCACTGTCAAACCTAGCCGAGTCATTTATGTTGTCTGCATAATAATTCTTTAAGATAGCCTTGTCCAAGACCACCGAGTTTCCTTGAAACCCAAATGGACGCTACCACATTTTGTGCATTTATTTGGAGAACTAAATTCTTGTTATGCCAATTATTGGTATTTAATAGTCGAGTCTGGTGGGGTTAAAGGGCCTAACACTTTTGTCTTGCAGAAATATGAGGCATGAAGTCCCCATATTTGGCATGGTCACCAACATCCACCCCAAATTGCTAAGCTGGTGGGAGGATCTTCATTCTAGTGATCAAGCTCTTGTAAGAAAATATCTAGGGAATCTACCTTCTCTCCTGGAAATTCAACCCAACAAAAAAATCATAGAAGCTGCCACTCTATTTTGGGATTGTGATAGGTTTGTGTTCCACTTTGGAGACATTAAGATGACACCCTTGCTTGAGGAAATAGGAGGACTAGCTAGAATACCGTGGGAAACTCCAGGTTCGTTAATGCCAAAAAATCGCAAGGGCAGAGGTTTTCTCAAGATGATGGGTCAAAAGAAGAAGCCTGACTTAACCTGCTTGAAGGAGTCGTACATTCTCTTTGATTATTTGTACGAGAGGTACGGTCACAACAAATCTTACCGTACTTATCATGATGAGTTTGCCCTCACATCATTGGGGCATATCCACCGAAGGGTCTTTGTCTTTATGTTGTGCTTCTTAGGGGTGATAGTATTTCCAATTAAGAAAGCTAAGATCTATACCAGGGTAGCCATGGTCACCAAAACTTTAATGGAGGGGATTGGCGGACAGCTATTTAGCATAGTGCCCATGATTATTGCAGAAATATACCGAGCCTTGGAGAAATGTCAATAGGTAGCCAAACACTTCGAGGATTGCAAATTGCTACTCCAACTCTGGCTTATGGAGTACCTCCAAAAGGTTGAATACCAACAGAAGATTCTGCGTAGGGACTGGGACGATCATATTGACTTCCATCAGCCAAGGCGAATAAACTATATGCCCAACATGTTTGCTCAGCCGGAAGATCCGAAAGGATGGGTAGAACTGCTTGAAAATCTAAAAAAGGACCAAGTACAATGGATGTTCGAATGGTTCCCTACTGAAGAATTCATTGCCCGATCCTGGGATGCACCATTTCTAATACTTATCTGTTTGAGATGAACTTACCCTTATGTCCCTCTCGGGGTTATGAGGCAGGCTGGAAGGAGGTAGGTTATACCAAGGGTCGACAAGATGAGTCACTTCCAGGCCAAATTTCAAGATGATGATAGACCTGACAAGTGTCAAGCTCAGCATATGTGGCACTACAAAATCGTCATGGGAAGGGAAACTATTGAGCCAGACAGGTACCAAGCTGGTTATACGCCATACAATCCAAGCTCGTTAGAAGATAATCATAATGGCCTGGGTCAACTCGGATTTGTTCGAGGTCACAGGATCACTGATGAAAAGGCTGAAGCATAAGTCAAGTACAACCAACTATGCAAAAGGATTCGAGAATGTGAAAGTGAGCACCGTGAAATTCAAGAAGCTCGCCAAAAGTTGATTGAAGAACGGAAAGACATGGCTGTCAGCACCAACAAGCGACTGGGATACTTAGAGCGAGTTTTAGTGGAGCTGGAAAGGAAATTCATCAAGAGGATCGAGGACTACCAGAATGCTAAAAGAAACGAAGGTGGACACCTGTCCAGAGCCTACTTTCTGCTAGGACTTCATGAGTTGGTGAAGCTGTTCGATGGGGCTAAAGATGCCAAGTCTGGGGAAGGTCCTTCTGGGACCAAATAGATAGTAATTTACCTTTCCGTTTATGAATGTAATAAGGCCAATGACCATTAGTGACATTTTATTTCCTGCTATTTAGTGTCGTTTTGGGATTCGTCTTATTTTTTATCAATAAAATGAGGTATTTAGCATTATATTTTCTCCAAATCAATTTGTCGCTAGGCCTACCTCGCCACAACGAGGCTCCCAAATTAGGACACGATTTACATTCCTGCATTATGTGTTTAAATATCGCAACATCTTTCTTATCGTCCTTAATGACTTGTTACCTTTTTTTGTTTTTCTTTTGGTTTATTCCCCTCCCCAAAGGTTAGTTTGTGCTCTCTGGCATCGTCATCATATTCCATAAGATCCAAGGGCCCTCCACCCACTCCTCCTCCTAGTCCCGTCAGAAATAGGAACAATGGAAAGATGGAAGATTTGAGAAACATCAGAAAGGAAAACTCAGTTGAACGAGTAGAAATCACTCAGGGTACTCAGGTCTCCAAAGAAAGTGCATCCCAACTCGAGCAAAAATTGTTGAAATTTCAGGAGGAACTGGACCAAGTTCGGAACTTGGCAAGCTTATCATTTTCCCTCACCACCCCAGATATCAGTTTCCCAAACGCTCAGAACCCCACAGCTCCACAAAACATCCTGAAACCAGAAAACCATCCCACTCATCGCCATCACTGCAATACTTCCCACAATACCCCACTGCTCATCCCAGAACCTTTGAACTCCACAAGTGACCCTCTCCATACTCACCATAACACCCCCATCTATGTGGAAACCATACCACACTCCATTCAACCCATCTCAAGCACACTTGAGTCTGATGATAAAGACTCACTTATCAAGAACCTGTTAGAAGAACTAAAGAAACTGACTAGCCGAATTTAGGACGTCGAAGGAAGCAAAAGGATTGAGGGGTTGAACTACGAAGACCTCTGCATACAACCAGATATCAAACTTCCTGAGGGGTACAAACCTCCCAAGTTCGAGATGTTTGATGGAACAGGGGATCCCCCAGTTCATTTGAGAACATACTGCGATAAGCTGGTCGGAGTGGTGAAGGACGAAAGGGTTCGAATGAAACTTTTCATGAAGAGATTGAAAGGAGATGCTCTGTCTTGGTACATTAACCAAGACCCGAAGAAGTGGTCAAACTGGGTAAGTATGGCATCTGACTTCATGGATAGATTCAGGTTCAATACGGAGAATACGCCAGATGTTTTTTACATTCAGAATTTAAAGAAGAAACCGACAAAAACATTCCGCGATTATGCCACTCGTTGGAGATCAGAGGCTGCTAAGGTCCGACCTACTTTAGAGAAAGAACAAATGAAAAAGTTTTTTGTCCGGGCTCAGAATCCGCAATACTATGAAAGACTAATGCTGATCGAGAACCATAAATTTTTTGACATCATCAAGCTAGGAGAAAGGATTGAGGAAGGTATCAAGAGTGGTATGGTTACGAAATTTGAAGCCTTGCAAGCTACCAATAAGGCTCTATAGTCTAGTAGTACGTCCAAGAAAAGGGACGCAGGCGCCGTGATGGTTGCACAGAGAACCAAATCACCTGTCAAATACCAAACTTATCCAATGCCTCCACTTACATATCAACCCACTCCAAATTACCAAACACCCTCACCTTCCTTACCAAACTCCCCCGCCTACTTATCAATCACCTCCACCTCCTCCATACCAACCTGCTTTACCCAGATATTCCCAGCCCGCACATGTTTACAAAGCCTACAATACTCAACCATCACACTATCAATCGCCTCCCACTCACCAAAACTTTCCTAGACCGCGACTAAATTTCAACCGCAAACCTCCTAAATAGTATACCGCCATTGCCGAACTAATTGACCAGCTATACGAAAGGCTCAAAGCTACTGGATATGTCACCCTTATCCCTGCTATAACCCTTGAAAACCCTTCCCAATGGGTCAACCCAAATAAAACATGTGCATACCATTCTGGCATGAAGGGGAATACCAATGATGAATGCCGCTCCCTGAAGGATAAGATCCAGGCTTTGATTTACAACAAGATCATCGTGGCAAAGGAGCATGCTCTGAATGTCCGCAATAACCCTCTACCAGACCACAAGGGTAGAGGTGTTCACATGATTGAATTTGAGGATGATTGGGATCCTAAGGGATCAATCGGTTTGATCGCAAAACGCGACAACCCAAAGAAACCAACAATCACGCTTAATCTGATTGTAGTCCAGATTCAGCATTCTGGAGATGTCAAGGTGAACATTTCCATACCACTTGAGTTTGAAATTCCATCCTTTGTGAAGACACCAACACCAATTGAGGTCGAGTTTGGGTCCCTAAAGGCGCCTGTACCATTTGAAGTTGCTACATTACCTCCCAAAGTAAGGGTGCCCATTCTGGTAGCAATGACAGTCGTAACACCATTCCACACAAAAGCAATACCATAGGACTACACAATCGAGGCAAGAAAGAAAGGGAAAGCCATGTTCGGGGAAGCGGTTGCAGCACAGGGTATGACAAGAACTGGCAGAGTTTATACCCCGGAATGCTTGGCTGAGTCGAGTAAGCAAACGTCTAGTCGACAAGCCATCACTTAAATTGGGCCTGATGATCTTTGGAGAAAGATACAACCAAAGGAATACCCAGTCATTGATCAGTTGAACAAAACACTGGCACATATTTCTATCATTGCTTTACTACAGAGTTCTGATGCACACAAGAATGCCTTGTTAAGAGTGCTGAGTGAGGCATATGTACCAAGCAACATCACTGGAAGAGAAATGGCAAACATGGTAGGTCAGGTACTGGAAAGTCACAAAATTACTTTTCATGAAGATGAGTTGCCACCGGAGGGATTGAGTCACAACAAGGCGTTGCACATCACCGTGCAGTACAAAGATTATTTTATCACTAGGATCCTGATCGATGGGGGGTCCAGTCATAACATTTGTCCGTTGGTAACACTCAGGACAATGGGAAAGGGGTTGCATGAAATCAAGGACGGGGCCATCAATGTTAAAGCTTTCGACGGTTCTCAAAGGTCTACTATTGGGGAGATTAGTTTATGTTTGCAAATGGGGCCTACTTGGTTTGATGTTGACTTTCAAGTGATAGACGTGCCGGCGTCTTACAATTTATTGTTGGGACGACCATGGATTTATGTCGCTGGGGCCGTGGCATCAATACTGCATCAGACGGTGAAGTTTGAGTGGAATCACCAAGAGGTGATCATTCAAGGCGACAGTAGTAATCCCATATACAGTCGCCAGACCATCCCGGCAATCGAAGGAAGAAGAAAGATAGGCGGAGAAACTTACCACCACATCGAACGAGTCAACGTCGTCGATAAGAATAAGTGGTGGGAAAGCAAAATTTAAAGCATATTAAACTGGAGTAGGTATGAACCTGACAAGGGACTTGGCAAGAATCTCCAAGGAATCACTAAGCCCATCAAGCTCAAG
Source organism: Nicotiana glauca (assembly GCA_026770625.1). NCBI lineage: Eukaryota > Viridiplantae > Streptophyta > Magnoliopsida > Solanales > Solanaceae > Nicotiana > Nicotiana glauca. The sequence continues at coordinate 195,812 of MU673170.1, forward strand.
AAGCACGGCACTACCTTCGGATTGGGATATGAGTATACCTGGAAAGAATTCAATGAATGGTCGTCACCCTGGTGCGGTCCTTACTATCTATTGGAGCAGTCGATACCCCGTTTGGAGCAGACCTTCCAATCGTCCGAGGTCATCTATGGGATAGAAGAAGAAAAAGCCCTAGCAGCAATGAGGAATTTGTTCCTAGAAGACGATGATATGGATTGTTGTGTCATTCTCGAGGAGAAGGGAGATGAAGGCCCTTTCATACAGGCAGTAGGCAGAGGATCATGTCTCAATAACTGGACCACCAGAACCACCAGAGCCCGAAAAGCCTCGGGGTAGCAAGGCTAAACAAGAACCATGCACTATTTTATTTTACTAGTTTACTTTCCTTACGCGTTTTATTTTTTGCAAGAAAGAGCTCCAATGTTCAAAACTTTTATGGAATTTATCAAAGCATTTCAATTTCCTTACTCTTATTATTTTCTTTCATTACTATTACTTATCTTGATGAACCAATAACTGTGACATGCAACGAGATAACGCAACAAATGGACATAGATTCAGAGGAGGATGATATACTAGAAGAGATTGTTAAGGAAGTTGAGAATTTCAAAAATAGGCCTAAGTCCAACTTGGACGAGACTGAGATTGTTAACCTGGGAGATGCATAAAATATCAAAGAAACACAGATCAGCATTCACTTATCACCATCAGAGAAGGAATAATATACAGAGTTTCTAAAAGAGTATGAGGACATATTCGCCTAGTTGTACGATGACATGACTAGTCTGAGTACATCTATTGTTGCTCACAAATTGCTAACAGATCCGGCCTGTATGCCAGTAAAACAGAAGTTCAAAAAATTCAAGCCAGATATGAGTTTGAAAATCAAGGAAGAGGTCACTAAGCAGGTCAAAACTAAGGTTCTCAGGGTAATGGAGTATGCAACATGGTTAGACAACATCGTGCCAGTGCTAAAGAAAGACGGGGAGGTTAGAGTCTGTGTCGACTACCAGGGTCTCAACTGGGTCAGTCCAAAAGACAACTTTTCCTTGCCGAACATACACATCCTGATTGATAATTTTGCCAAGCACGAGTTGCAATCATTTGTAGATTGTTTTGCTGGGTATCATCAAATCTGGATAGAAGAAGGAGATGCCAAGAAAACGGCTTTCATTACTCCATGGGGAATGTACTACTACAAGATGATGTCATTCGGGTTAAATATTGTAGGGGCCACCTACATGAGAGTCATGACCGCCATTTTCCATGATTTGATACTTAAGGAGATCGATGTATATGTAGATGATGTCATCATCAAGTCCAAGAAAGTCGCTGATCACATGGAAGATTTGAGGAAGTTCTTCAATAGACTGAGAAGGTACAACTTGAAGCTGAATCCCGCGAAATGTGCATTTGGGGTTCCTACCGGAAAACTACTTGGGTTTATCGTGAGTCGCCGAGAGATAGAACTGGATCTATCAAAGGTCAAAACTATCCAAGAATTTCCATCGCCAAAGAACAAGAAAGAAGTAAGGAGTTTCTTGGGGTGACTTAACTACATCAGTCGGTTTATAGCACAATCTACCTTTATCTGTGAGCCAATCTTCAAGATGTTGAAGAAGTACGCTGCTACCAAATGGACTGATGATTGCCAAAAGGCCTTCAACAGAATCAAGGAGTATTTGTCAACACCGCCAGTTTTGGTCCCGCCCGAGCCAGGTAGACCCCTATTACTCTACCTTGTTGTGGGATCGAGCGTTTGGTTGTGTTCTGGGGCAGCATGATGAAACAGGGAGAAAAGAGTAGGCCATATATTATCCCAGCAAGAAGTTAACCCCGTGTGAAGCCCGGTATTCTTTGTTGGAACGCACCTGCTGTGCTTTGATTTGGGTAGCTCAGAAGCTGAGGCACTATTTCTGTGCCTATAATACGTATCTCATATCAAGGATGGATCCATTGAAGTACATCTTTCAGAAGCCCATTCCCACTGGAAATCTAGCCATGTGGAAAATCCTGCTGAGTGAATTCTACATTTTCTAGGTGACCTAGAAAGTAGTCAAGGGACAGGCACTAGCAGACCATCTCACTGAAAACCCCGTGGATGGAGAATACGAGCCCCTAAAGATGTATTTTCCGGACTAAGAGGTATCATTAATAGGAGAAGACATTACAGAATCCTATGATGGTTGGAGGATTTTTTCGACGGAGCAGCAAATTTCAAAGGGGTTGGCATAGGAGCGGTCCTAGTATCAGAAACCGACCAGCATTATTCGGTGTCTGCCAAACTCAGGTTCCCTTGCACCAACAATATGGACGAGTACGAGGCCTGCATATTAGGTCTCAAAATGTCCATTGACATGAATATCCAAGAGCTGCTAGTAATCGGGGATTCAAACCTGCTTATACATCTTGTCCGAGGAGAATGGACGACCAAGAATTCCAAGATACTACCATATCTGCACCATGTGCAGGAATTGAGAAAGAGGTTCACAAAGACAGGGTTCCAGCATGTTCCAAAAATCCAGAATGAGTTCGCCGATGCATTAGCCACCCTGTCATCTATAATACAGCATCTAGATATGAACTTTATCGATCCTATTCCGGTGAAGATATATGATCAGCTAGCTTACTGGCTCATGTCGAGGAAGAAGGGGATGGAAAGCCTTGGTTTCTTGACATCAAGGAATATTTGGCAAAAGGGGAATACCTAGAGCTTGCAAATGCTACTCAAAAGAGCACACTTCAGAGGTTGTCCAATAATTTCTTTCAGAGTGGAGGACTCAGGATTTGGGATTACTAAGGTGTGTCGACACAAAAGAAGCATCCAGACTACTAGAAGAAATCCATGTCGGGACATGTGGACCACATATGAACGATTTTTGTCTTAGCTAAGAAGATACTTCAGGCAGGTTATTTTTGGGTGACGATGGAGACGGACTGTATCTAGTATGTCTGAAAGTTCCACCACTCTCAAATACATGCCGACATGAAAAGAGTGCCTCTAAATAAGCTTAATGCAACAAGCTTGCCATGGCCGTTCGCCACATGGGGGATGGATGTTATCGGACCAATTGAACCTGCCACATCAAACGGGCATAGGTTTATCCTAGTAGCAATTGACTATTTCACCAAATGGTTTGAAGCAACATCTTACAGAGCAATGACTAAGAAAGTCAAGGCAGATTTTGTCTGCGACCGCATTGTTTGCCAATTCAGAATTCCAGAGTCAATCATTACTGATAACGATTCCAGTCTCAACAGTGACTTGATGAAGGCTATATGTGAAACCTTCAAGATCAAACATAAGAATTCCACAGCTTACAGGCCTCAGATGAATGGAGTCGTAGAAGCCGCCAATAAGAATATCAAGAAGATACTAAGGAAAATGATAGAGAAGCATAAGCAATGGCATGAGAAGCTAGCATTTGCTTTATTGGGGTATTGCACCACAGTCCACACATCAGCTGGGGCAACTCCCTACATGCTGGTTTATAGTACAGAAGTGGTCATTCCCGCCGAAGTAGACATTCCCTCCCTAAGGGTCATACAATAAGTAGAACTCGACGATACAGAATGGTTGAAGAGTCGTTACGAGCAGTTGGCTCTTATAGATGGGAAAATAGTGAATGCAGTTTTCTATGGTCACTTTATCAGAACAGAATGTCTAGAGCATTTAACAAGAGAGTTAAACCAAGACGATTCACACCGGGGCGGCTGGTGTTAAAGAAGAATTTTCCACATCAAGATAAAGCCAAAGGGGAGTTCTCTCCCAACTGGCAGGGTCCATACATGGTTCATCGGGTTCTGCCAGGAGGAGCACTTATACTCACAGAAATGGACGGAGAAGTTCGGCCAAAACCAATCAATTCAGATGCAGTCAAGTGCTACTATGTGTAATCTTATGCTTTCCTACATTATGTAATTTGAACGACGTCTGACCTGATTCCTGTTTAAGAGGGGATACATAGGCAACCTTATGGGTATGGTCACAATTCAAAAAATTTTCATTTCCCCCCGCGATTGGAAACTGCGGCAGAATTTTGAGGAGTTCTGAAGTAACTTCAGCCAATCATCACAAACAGCCATCAGAAGTATTAACCCATTAAACTGGGGCAAAATTTTGAGGACGACCCTTAATATTCCGTAACAAGAGAAGTTGCAATGTCTTGGAACACGTCTCAATCATTGGTTTATCTATTATTAACTATGTATTAATGCTATATTTTTACTAAATCCTGCATGTCTGTCACCAAAAGTGCTCTGTTTAGCAACGCTACCCCAAGGATACATACAGTATCACCAAATCAGAGCTGAGCAGGTTAAGAAAAGACAGCGGGGTTACGAACTAACCTTTCCCATTTGCAAAACTCATGATTTTTCTTTGGATGCAGGTACCCGAGTCGCAAAATCATCAAAATATTTATACAACTCATATTTTTCAGGAATATAACTCTCAGAACCACGCACCTATTCACAGTCTTTATCCTTGTACAATATCCCAAACAACCACAATGTCGCAATCAGCTATCAGCTAAGAAATTCTATTACTATTCAATTTTTATACTCTGCATTGCATAAGGATATCATTCTGCCTTCCGAGACTAAGCTCTGTCTCCATCTCCATTCTCTGCATTGTATAAGGCTACCATTCTACCTTCCGAGACTAAGCTGTGTCTCCATCTGCATTTTCTGCATTGCATAAGGCTACCATTCTGCCTTCTGAGACTAAGCTCTGTCTCCATCTACATTCTCTGCATTGCATAATGCTATCATTCTGCCTTCTGAGACTAAGCTTTGTCTCCATCTGCATTCTCTGCATTGCATAAGGCAATCATTTCTGCCTTCCGAGACTAAGCTCTATCTCCATCTGCATTCTCTGCACTGCATAAGGCTACCATTCTGAATTCCGAGACTAAGCTCTGTCTCCATATGAATTTCTTGCATTGCATAAGGCTACCATTCTGCCTTCCAAGCTTAAGCTCTACCTCCATTTGAATGGATGAAATATCGTCACCTTCATCTACATCTTGCATCGGCTAAAATATCGCCATCTTTATCTACATCTTGCATGGCTGAAAGATCGCCACCGTTATCTACATCTTGCATGGCTGAAATATCACCACCTTTATTTATGTCTTGCATCGGCTGAAAGATCGCCACCTTTATTTATGTCTTGCATGGGCTGAAATATCGCCACCTTTATTTATGTCTTGCATCAGCTGAAATATCGCCACCTTTATTTATGTCTTGCATCGGCTAAAATATCGCCACCTTCATCTATATCTTGCATTGGCTGAAAGATCGCCACCTTTATTTATGTCTTGCATGGGCTGAAATATCGCCACCTTTATTTATGTGTTGCATTGGCTGAAATATTGCCACCATTATTTATGTCTTGCATCGGCTGAAATATTGCCACCTTCATCTACATCTTGCATCGGCTGAAATATCGCCACCTTTATTTATGTCTTACATCGGCTGAAAGATCGCCACCTTTATTTATGTCTTGCATGGGCTGAAATATCACCACCTTTATTTATTTCTTACATCAACTGAAATATTGCCACCTTTATTTATGTCTTGCATCGGCTGAAATATCGCCACCTTCATATACATATTGCATCGGCTGAAAGATCGCCACCTTTATTTATGTCCTACATCAGCTGAAATATCCCCACCTTTATTTATGTCTTGCATCGGCTGAAATATTACCACCTTCATCTACATCTTGCATCGGCTGAAATATTCCCACCTTTGTTTATTTCTTGTATGGAATGAAAGATCACTACCTTTATTAATGTCTTGCATCGTAAAAATATCGCCACCTTTATTTATGTCCTGCATGGGATGAAATATCACCACCTTTACTTATGTCTTGCATCGGCTGAAATATCGCCACCTTTATTTATGTCTTGCATCGGCTAAAATATCGACACCTTTATTTATGTCTTGCATCGGCTGAAATATCGTCACCTATCGCATCGCATGGGCTGAAAGATCACCAAATTGTCCAAAGGCATCATTTTTTGGAGGCACCATTCGCATAGCCCGAGAACGCTATGCCATGGCCTGATGACCCTTTTTATCTCTTGCATATCATTATTCAAAGCCATCATCGCTCGAAGGCACCATTCTCATAGCCCGAGAGCATCATTTCATAGCCTGCAAATCCTTTATTATATGCTTTATGGCCCAGGACATCATGGTCTGAGGAAGTCATCCTAACCGTCCAAGGAAAGGATTCATGGTACGACGGGAATTGCATCATATTTAAATTTATGCACAATATATGTGCGTATTGCTTATCTGCAGGTAAACTGGTGAGCAATGGCCATCTCAGCAGGATCGATCCCACTCCTGTCCCACAACCGTATTAGACCCTTAACCACCCATCCCAACCTAAATATCGCGTCCGTTATTGAAAAATCTCCATCGGCGTACTCCGTTGACTGATCCTGAACTACATATGGCCCGATTCCTGTAAAACTAGGGATATGTAGGCAGCTCAGGAACCAGAGCACAGTCAAACTCTTCAAACTTTTTCATTCGGTCTAATTGGCCATTATCTCTTTACCCGACAACTCTTTCATCTTTTCCGGGTAAAGAGGGGCAGTTGTTGATACCCAATTTTTCCCTGTATATTTTTCATATGCACAATATTTTCAAAATAGCATATGTATGCATATATAAGTATGCCCAAGTGTTTTTTTATTTTTCCTAATTTTTAAAGGATTTTTTAAACCGATTTATTATCCATTTTAGCAGTACAAAAACAAATAATTATTTCCACAATTATCATTTTTGGTAAAAAAAAATTATTTTATTCTCATATTTATACCAAAATATAGCTAGGGTAATTTTTATACATTTTTTCAAATTTACTTGGTATTTTAAAAGCTAAATTGCATATAATTGCAATTTTAGCCGAGAATTAATTGCATTTTATAATTGTGAAATTTGGTCCAATATTTTTAAATTAACATTTATATATTATTAACTGATCCAGTACCTTTAATTTGCTTTTGAAATCATTTTTACTATTTTTATAAAATAAAAAGGGAAAAATTGGCTATTTACAATCTGGCCTCGTTTTATTTCAATTATAGCCCAAATTGATCCCCATAATCAACCCTTCGGACCAACTCAATTCCATTTAACCCAACGCTAAACCCGTTTTAAATTACCCGATCAAAGCCTTTTTGATCTTGGCCGTTGATCTTTAAGATCAACGGCCCCTATCCACCCTTCCATAATTAAACCCAAACGACTACCCTAATTCGATCATTTCCTATCTCTCCTCCACCTTGAAACCCTTTCTCCTATCAAACTTTCTCGAACTCTCTCCAAACCCTAGCCTCTCTCACCATCTCCTACCTCAAGCTCACCGAAAATCATGGCTCCTCCGGCCATGGTAACCTTATACTCACTCCCTATTACTCCTATGTGCTCGATATTTGAAGAATCAAGGCTAGACCTCGAAGGTCTTCATCAAGACCTATGCCAGCTAGAATTTTCACGGCCATCGCCGGCCTTACTATGGCGTATCCTGGTCCTATAAGCCTATCTATGACCTTTCCGACCATAATCGGACCTTTTCAAAGCCTTTCTCGTTTTAGGATTCTTCTAAAACCCTAGATATTCGAGGTTTTCTCTGATTTTCTTTCTTAGATCTGTTATATATTTGTGCTCTACTTGAGTTCTTAAACATTTTCCCCCCAAAACACTACTAAAATTCTCTGCCTTCTCTCTAGGAAAACAATGAATAGTAACTTCGTCACCATTTTCCGACCATACTTTCGGCATCAGGTGGTGGAATTAACCAACTGTGGTGTCAAAAGATACATATTTTCTTTACGAGTAATACCCAATTGGTTTCAGTTTCAGATCTATAATCAAGTTTTGTAGATCGTAATTTTAGTTTTACGAGTTACTGTAGCAGACACTCTTCTTCTTTCAATTCCAACGATTCAACTAATTCCAGCACTACTATTCAGCACAATCGTGAAAGTGTCTTCTACTTCTACGTTTGGTTGAATTCAAAGCTTTATCATTTTAAATCGGAATACTGTAGCAAGCAGCTTTTTATATTTTCTATTTGGAAATTTTGAAGAATCACACTGCAGAATTCACCATTGTTTCACATATAAGGATAACAATTAAAATACTTTATTGTAACTCTTGATACACATTACATTTCACTTCATAAATCACTGTTTCAAATATTGAAGAATCGAGCTACAGATTTTATGTTAAAGTTACTATAGCTACGTTAATTCACAGTTGTTTTAGAAGTCTACTGTATCGTTGAAAATCTGGGCAGAGGTCGTGGATGACCTCCTACTTGGCGATCAGTTGAAGGAAGGTCGATCATGGCCTTCAAGGTTGGTGACCAGCCTCCTCCAATGGCTGGATTGCATCCACAAGCTCCTGCTGTCGTACCTAACAATCCTACATAGACAAAAACACCATTAGATTATTCAAACATTCTTAAACCAAACACAATCAATGCGAGCACACAAAGCAATGCAAATGAGAAAACTAATGTTGATCAATCCCTTTGAGGAGAGCAGCATTTGTTAATGGGCAGCCTTTAATCACATTCACTGAGGCAGAAGTTGAACGCATGAACGTAATTGAAGGGCTTCAATATGCATTAGTTAGTAAGTTTGCATATGGATGGCCAGAACTTAGTGAGATTCGTCGAATTATACCGTCGCAATGTGCTATAAATGGTGAATGCAGTATTGGCTATTTGAGAGACAGGCATGTCCTTATACGTATGATGTTGTGGCAAGATTTTGTTGATTTTACGTCTAAAGGAACTCAATACGTCAAGGACAAAAATGGCCAAGAACACCAAATTCGACCTCTCATATATGATATGAAATTTAAGGCAGGAGAAGAAACTCCAATGGCTATGGCTTGGATCTATTTTCCAGGTTTATTACCTACGTTCTTTGTAAAAGAGTGTATTATTTCACTTGCCTCTCCTGTTGGGAAACCGTTACACTTGGACATGGCTACTATAAATAAAACATGACCTAGTTATGCGAGGGTCAAAGTTCTTGTAGACTTATTAGCTGACCATCCTAAAAATGTAAGAATGGACATTTTTAATGAAGCTTCTGGTGAAACAAGGACTGAATGGATTAACATCAAATATGATGTGATTCCTAAGTACTGCAAGGAATGCAGATTGCAAGGCCATGATTATTTTGAATACTGGAAATCTCATCCAGAATTATCACCTTATCATCAAAGCAAGCAAGGTGCTGAAAATAAAAACGAGCAGACTCAGTTGCATCATAATCAACCACTGATGATCTTAACGAGTGGGAAAGTTATAGGTAATGTCAATCCACCTGGTGAACAATGAAAGGAAGTTAGAGACGATTGAATCAAGAACAATGGAAATTGCGTGATTACAGGGAAAGAAATTGTACATGTTGATTCAGCTAAATGGAAGCAGCTCCAAGGATCTGATAGTTCAACTCAAAATAATGTGGCAGCGTCAAAGGATGCAGTAGGTAAGGAAATCGTACCTGTTAAAAATAATGATCAGCAAGGAAGCCGAAACACAAGAGAGGAAAATGCTTCAGATGATGTAGTAGATAATCAACAAATTCAGATAAATAACATGTTTGCAGCATTAGAAGACCAAGTTGGTGATGAGGAAGACAATAACCAACAGGTTGTTATGAAAGAAAATTTGGTTTCAAAAACACCAGAAGCTAATACTAACAATGAAAGAGGTCTAAATCCTAAAGCAGCTCATTTTACACCAAAATCTACTGGAGCAGGAAGTACATCAAAGACATGCAAGAACATTATTCATAATGAAAAGGAGAATGCAATAGGTGAAGGTAGTAAAAAAGAATCTACAACAACTTGGATTAGCAGAACATTCAAGGAGAATCATGTTGAAACTAACCAATCATGTCAGGAGATTCCATCGCAGGCTACTGAGATTGATGCAGCGTTAAAGGTGGCCAATCATGATAGCAGAGTGTAGTTTATGGTAGAACAATTTGGAATAAACAAGATGAAGAGGATCTAGATGAAAGTGCACTACCAGAGGGTGCTAATGGAGAAGAGGAATCATCAGATGAAGAAAATGAATAGGAAGAGCAAAGTGTCAACAATAAAAAACAAGGAACAAACAACAAGTGAAAGCATCAGGGTCAATGAGGAAGATAGTGAGCAAGGACACAATAAGCAGACAACAACAAATGAGAGTGATAATCAGAAAATTTTGAGTCCTAATCCTAGCAACTCTTTACCTCCAGCTAAACCCAATATAGTTGTTGAAAAACCAACTGGAGAAAAGGATTTAGCAGCTTGTCAAGAGGAACTTAAAATAACTAAGGATCAGATGGAAGATGGAACTGGGAGAATTAATGTATCAGACATCATCAAATCAGGTCACAATGAAGAAAATGCAAGAAGCAAGGCAGATAAACAAGGTGCAACAACAGGACAGTCCGTTCAGGAGAAGAGAAACACAGTCATGATTCCTACTAATGTCCAGCAGCAGTTGACAGAACAAAAGGAAAAATTGGAAGTGGAGGAGCTAAATGGTGGCAGAGGAAAAGATCTTGATGATGAATCTACTACACAGAATTTTAAAAATGTGGCAAGGCAAGGTGATCTCTCACCTAGGCACATGGATAAAGGCAGATCAGGAGGTAAAGGCAAGAAGAAAAAGACAAGGGAGATTCAAATTTTAGTTCCTGGGGTTCAAACACGAAGGACCCTAACCAAATCACAAAATTAATGATGAATGCTATCATTTGGAATGCGAGGTCAGTAAATACAAAGAAAGCATTTGAGAGGCTTATTACTATGCACAGGCAACATCATTATCATTTCATAGGAATCATGGAACCAATGCAGAAACCTGGGAAGCTAGAAATATACAGGAGGAAAATTGGTATGCTGCAGGCCTTATCTAATGTTTCAAACAAGATATGGGTGTTTGTAGATGAGGATCATGGTGTAGAGATGATGATTAATGCAAAACAATAGTTGACGATGAAACTGACAAATATGGATAATCAAACCTCTTTCATTGTCACATTTGTTTATGCTAAATGTGACTCCATAGAAAGAATTGAACTGTGGGACAGTATGTATTACCTTGCAAGGGCCATGACTCTGCCATGGCTTGTGGCAGGAGATTTCAATGTTATTTGGATGAAGAGGAGAAGTTTGGTAGATTGCCAGTATCAATGAATGACGTAAATTATTTTAGGCATTGTGTCAATACATGTAACCTCACAGATTTAGGCTTCAAAGGAAGTATATTCACTTGGTGGAATGGGAGAGGTAAAGATGATTGCATTTTTGAGAGACTTGACAAATATGTGGCAAATTTGGAATTTTAGCAGATGTTTCCTACAATTGAAGTCACTCATTTATCTAAAACACGATCCGATCACAGTCCTATGGAACTGACAAGTAACACTAATGTTATTCCATTTAAGAAGTCTTTTAGATTTCTTAACTTCTGGACAAAACATCCTACTTTCAAGGACGTAGTGAAGGAGAATTGGAAAGTTGATTTTATCGGGGATCCTTTCTTTATGTTTAATTAGAAGCTGAAAAGGTTGAAAAAGGCTCTATCTTCATGGATCAGAAATAAATATGGGGATATTTTTCATAAAATTGAAAGCTTAGAGGAAGCGGTCCTTGTTCATAAGGCAGAGTTTGAAAGAAATCCTACACAACAAAGCAGACAAAGGCTGCAGAAAGTTCAATCATAACTGATCAGATACATGGCTCTAGAAGAGGAGTTTTGGAAGAAGAAGGCTGGTATGAAATGGTTTCAAAATCAAATTTTTTCATGCAGAAGTGAATGGTAGAAGGAAGAGACTACAATTAAAAAGGATTCAAAACTCAGAGGGAAACTGGTTGGAGCAAAATTCTAAAATAGCAGAAGAAGTTGTGACATTTTTTCAAAACCAATTTCATGAGGGTTCAGCTTCTACAGATTTTAGGATAATAGAGAACGTACCTTCAATGGTAGACAATGTCCAGAATATGTCATTGATGCAGCAGCCAGAGGAGATTAAGCTTGCATTACTGGGGCTGAATGCTGAAAGTGCTGGAGGACCAGATGGATTCACATGTTATTCTTCCAATGTTGCTGGGATATAATTGAGGAAGACATAGTGGAGATGACAATGGCTTTCTTTAATGACCATGACCTTCCCAGATTTATAACTCACACAAACCTAGTATTGCTGCAAAAAAAGAAATATGTTGAAGCATTTTCTGATATGAGACCTATTAGCCATAGCAACTTCATCAACAAAGTGTTTTCTAGAGTAATACATGAAAGAATGGTTGGAATGCTACCAAATCTGATTTCAGAAGAATATGCTGGCTTTGTCAAGGGGAGAAGTATGGTGGAAAATGTATTGCTAACACAAAAGATAGTTACTGATATCAGGTTAAGGACTAAGGCAGGACCTAATATTGTTCTAAAGCTGGACATGATGAAAGCTTATGATAGACTGTCTTGGCTCTTTCTGACAAAGTTTTTAAGGAAGATAGGATTTGAAGAAAGGTTTATAAGCCTGATATTTGGAGTTGTCTCTAATAACTGGTACTCAGTGCTGATTAATAGACAGTCCTGTGGTTTTTTCAGATCAACCATGGGTGTGAAACAAGGGGACCCATTATCACCTACTTTGTTTATCTTAGCAGCAGAAGCAATGTCAAGAGGTTTGAATGCATTACATACCAACCTGCAATTTTGTGGATTTGGAATGGCAAAATAGAGTCTCAAGATCAATCATCTAGCTTATGCCGATGATACAATCATTTTTTCTTCATTCGATGCTACTTCTTTGAGACTGGTGATGGAAGTCTTGAAAGCTTATGAAGATGCATCTGGTCAGTTAATCAACAGGGCAAAATCAGCTACTTATTTACACGAATCAGCTAGTGCAGAAGTGATGGACAAGGTACAGAGAATCACTGGTATATCTAAACAGAATTTTCCATTCACATACCTGGGCTGTCTAATTTTCTATCTTAGAAGGAAGATGGATTAATACAAGGAGCTCATCACAAAGGTAATGGACAGGCTGCAGAATTGGAAAGGGAAGTTACTACCAATAGTTGGAAGGGCAGTACTTATAACTAGTGTGCTTCAAAGTATGCCTATTCACCTGTTATCTGCAGAAAATCCACCTGCATATGTGATCAACAGATTACACAAGATTTTTGCACAGTATTTTTGGAGTAACTCAGTTGGTGTATCAAGAATACATTGGGCATCTTGGAACACTCTATTCTTACCATGTGAAGAAGGGGGTGTTGGATTCAGATCCTTTCATGATATGTCCACAGCATTGTTCTGCAAATTATGGTGGAATTTCATAACAAAACCAACCCTGTGGAGTGCATTTAGGAGTTTGCAAAAAGCTCAATCCTATGCTAGTACCTTGGAGATGTGGATCTCATGTGTGGAGGAAGATGCTTGAATGCAAAGATCATATTGAGCATCAAATACTATGGCAACTAAAGATGGGATCTTAATTATTCTGGTTCGAAATTTGGATAGGCATGGGAGCTCTATATTTTGTCACACCATCAGATTTTGCCTGCGATGAGTCAATTCAAAACATTTATGATGTGGTACAGAATGGACAATGGGATGAGAAGATGCTGAAGGAGATCTTACCAACTGATCTTGCCACTCATATTATGGAAAACTTAAAACCACCAGCAATGGAGTTTGTTCTTGACAAACCTATATGGATGCTTGAGACTAGGGGAGAGTTCAGTGTGAAGTTAGCGTGGGAATACGTGAGAAGAAGGAATGAGCCCTGTAAGGCATATATAAAAATCTGGGTGAAAGGTCTCCCTTTTAAGATTGCATTTTTCATGTGGAAATTATGGAGAAACAAATTACCTCTGGATGATTTCTTCAGAAGGGTGGGGTACTCAATGGCATCAAAGTGTTGGTGCTGTGCAGAACCAAAAGAAGAAATAATGCATCACTTGTTCTTTACATCAAGACCTGCCAAAACAGTATGGAAATTATTTTTGGGACCAGCAGGGATTGTAATAGATGGAATTTCTTTCCATCAGGCTATAATTACATGTTGGATAGCTGATGTCTTACCTCGACTGCAGCCTATTCTTCAGGCTTTACCATCAGTGATAGTGTGGGAATTGTGGAAAAGAAGGAACAGTTACAAATATGGAGATGCAGTCACAGTTAATAGAGTGATTTATCAGATATCATCTATTATGCAATCCCTAGTCAGATTTAGAAAACCAAGTTTGCAGAATGTCCCTCACAAATGGCCAGACATAGTCAATATGATGGAGAATTATACACCTAAACTACAGTACACTAACATATTCTGTGAATGTCCTAAGAAAGGTTGGATCAAAGTAAACACAAATGGGGCTTCTAGGGGAAATCCAGGCAGAAGTTCTATTGGATATGTGTTGAGGAATGAAGAAGGGGATGTATTATATGCCTATGGAAAGGAAATTCAGGAAGTTTCTAACACTGTTGCGGAGGCAATTGCACTACTAGAAGCATTGAGATATTGTGTGGAAAATGATTATGTCCTAATTGAAGTTCATACAGATTCAATGGTCCTCATGAAAGTAATAACTGAAGTGTGGGCTGTCCCATGGAGTATTGTAGAAGCAGTAGAGGAAATCAAAGATTTGATGAATAGATGTGATGTAACAGTTTCACACACGCTAAGAGAAGGTAACAGGTTGGCAGATCACTTGGCTAATTATGCTCTAGACCATGGAATCATTGAAGTACATAATTTCTGGGAGCTGGACATTCAAGGAAGAAAGATAGTGAATGATGATAAGTCACAATTCCCCTATCTACGAGTAAAAGTTGCAAGAGGTTAAGAAAAAAAGGAGCAATAAGGTGGAGCGGCAAGCGAGAAGGAATTAACAGGACAAGCTTGAAAAGGAGAACCAAAAGTAGAAGAGGAATATACAAAAAATGCAAATATCAAATTCTTCGGGAGGAGGTCTCAACATACCCTGTTTTAGCTAACCATGTGTTCTATTTTGCAGGTACTGGTAACAGTCCATTAACTCACTTAGTGAATAACTCTCTTTGGGTGGTATTAGCACATTGTGTTCATTCCCAGGAAACAAGATTACTAGTGAGTAACATGGAACCGTGGATCCTTATTTGGATTCAAAAGCACTGGAGATCAAGCAAAACGATAATCAGTTCTTACTGGTTATGCATATACCTACAATGTCACAAAAAGAAGTACATTAATGAACACAATAACTGGACATCAACAACAAAAAAGAAAATGATGAACGTGGAAGTAAATGGATCAAAGGATGCAATGGACCTTCAATTCTCGATGCTTTGTAGCCAACGAAAGATTTACGCAAAGTAACAACCAATTAAAGAAGGAGATCAAGAAGACAACCAATTGGAGTTAAACATTATTCTTCACATGTACTAGAGTACTAGGCACTGGTACAAATTAGAGTTTGGAGCCGACAGGATCGAGAGTAAGGATGAGATTTGCAAAACAAAAGCACTAGGAAGGTGCAATAAACACACGCTACAGGTCGTAGAGAAAAAAGAAGTCTGGAAAGAAAAAGCTGTGCAACACAATTGGAAACAAATTCGGCTACAGCTAAAAGTAAATGCAACAATCAAGCACCATGTCACATGGTGGAGGGCACGTGAATTACTAGGCATGCTTGTCTGGAAAAAGAAGTAAAAGGCATTTAAAAATGACAGGAATGGGAACATGGTTCTAAAGAATGGGTGCCTTATTAAAATAAAGCTGAAAAGGATGAAGACACGGGCTGCCATATTAAAATATGGCCTCATACGTAATACCACACACGGAAATCTGGAAAATTGCTGGCATTCCTTGGGATGGGGCAAAGCCTGGGGTAAAGACCTTGGAGATAATATTAAAATGGTCAAAAGCATGGGGAAAACACCACAGCATATGGGACATGCGTGTTTTTTTGTTGTCATGCGTGTTTTTTTGTTGAAAAGCTATGGAACAACTTATTTCTATCTTAGGCACATTCAAGGTGCAGGATTACAAGGCAAGCACATGGAAAGGAAGGCATGCGCATGGGGATTTGCTGGGGAGTGCATTTTTTGGGAATGCCTTGGTCATGCATGATCAAGCCATCACATGAGTTTGAGGATTTTAAGGCAAGCATGGTTTATTTGACACCAAAAAATACGACTAACACACATGCTGGGCAACAAATTTCGAAGCAAATGTCTCACTCCTCTCATATTAAAGAGGTGGCAATGATCGTGCATAATTTTCTGGGGAAGGCATGCGAATGGGGAATACTAAAACCACTAGAAATCACGTGTTGGATCACGAGCAATATAGATTTCAATAATGTTGTATTACGAGCAATACAAAATGCTAGAAATCTGGCTGCAAAATACTGGAAAAGGGATGCGGAGATAGCATGGTTAGAGAGATGGAATTTACGCCCGCCTGGCCTTGAAAAATGCAGCGTCCACAATGCTATAAAATTGCAAATTCGTCGACCTTGAGAATCTATACACATGGATCCAATGCCAAGGAAATTGGTACACTAAATCGAGAATTCCAATGCAGCAGGCATGCAAGCAAGATTTCGAGGAAATTTGCAACTCTTTTAATTTTTTGATTCCTAGAAGGCATGCATTGTGGGAGTCTAAATCAAGGATGGACAATCTAGACATTTGCATTGGGAGACTAACAAAGTAACATGGGGTGGAATCATAAATAAATTACAAGAGGGACATGTGCTTTGGGTGCAACAAAAGAATAGGGCAAAACATGCCTCCTAGTGCACACCTGCAACATGACAATGTGCCCAAAGTTGAATGCAACCTTGCTTTATTTTATTCAATGTCATCCTGACATGGGTAACATGGGCATATGGAAGTAATGGGAAGTTCTAAATAATGAAACACAAGGAAAGTGGCTATTTCTGCAATTGACGCAGATTATGGCCACGGATACAATCAGCATGGTACGAATTTCAATTAGGCTTCAATGGACTGGAAAATACAATACATCAATGGACATCTTTGGGCTAGATTTTATTTTACAAAGTTTTATAGCATTAATGTGATATCATTTTTGAGTGTAATGCTCAATTTTAATAATAGGCTATATGTTAAGTTCAAATTTTTATTCCTTTCATTTTGTAGGATATCATGCATTGTATGTTTTGGACCCTATTTGGGATTTTATTTATATATTATCCACTAGGCTGCATGCCTAGTGGAACATTTGCTTAAAAAAAAATATTTTCCCCAAATTTTCTTTCAAAAATACTTCTTTTCGATTTAGGGATTCTAGAAAGTTTAAAATGGTTCTTCGACTTTTATTTTTCTTTCTCTGTCTTATTTGTATCCACTATGCTTATATGTTTATGTCCTTTTACCACGCATGTGCTTCTACTGCTTTCTTACTACTATACGTGTTCGTTTGTTCTTTCTATGTTTCATCTCCCTACTGCGTTTCTATACCATGCTTGTCTTGCTATGTTTCCCTATGTGTTCTTTTGCTAGGCTTTTCCGATATTCTTGTGCTCCTCTACTGTATTTTCTATTAAGTTTTTTAGTTCTTTGTTTGCCTTCTAGTGGACCTTGTTTGGGCTCTCTTTAAATATGTTTCTTCTACTATTTTCTTAAGTGTTATACTATCTCTTTTCTCCTCCGAACTTGTTTAAGTCCCAGGTTTTTCTTAAACATGTTCATTCTACTCTCACTATTCTTCAAATCAGTTTCTTCACTCTGTTGTTTCGAATTTGCTATTGTATATGTTTGTTTTTCTCATGAGTCTCTGAAAGAGATCTCTGAGCCTGTTTCAATTACTTGCCACCTCGTCTCTCTATCTGGTTCGAAGTGGAAACCATAGAATTTGGGGGATTTTGACAAGGCTTGGTTAGGTGTTTGAACTGGGGTTCTATTTTGGAACCCTTGACTCTTTTAGACTCATTCTGAATCTATGAGCTATGTTTGAACTTCTTTGTTTACGACTCTAAACTTTTTCTATGCTAAACTCTCCAACTGATTAGCATGATAGTTCTTCGTGTTTAAGCATGGTTGTATGTTTTTATATGTGTGATGAATTCTTTATTCCAAAAGGGTTTTCCAACTTGTGATTGATTCAGAATCCTTTTTAGGTTTGATTGATTGTTACTGATTTTTCTTAAGTAAAACCTTTCTTCACCTTCTCTGACTGGATTCATCCAGACCTTGTGATTTACTGGCTGTTAATAGATTTCCTTTCCTTATTTGCACAAACCGTGTGCTATCAGACTTTTTCCTTAAATAAATCTCTGTGTATTTACCCTTCTTGCACTGCTTTAGAAAATGTTTTTGATCAATCTCTTTCCTTAATTATTTTTTACCCGTTTCAAATCAGAATCCCTTAATTAAAGGGAAACTTTTGTAATTAATTTTCAAATTATTCTCCTAACTTATTCTGCTCTCCTTCTACACTATAAAAGGGCACGACTCATTTCTCACCAACACACCTTGAATTCGACACATTTCAGACACTTTCAATTACACAACTTTCAATTCAACACTTCTACACTACTCAAGTATCGTAGTTCTCTAATCATAACATTCTGACTATTGCTTGCACTTTGGCTTTACAAGACTACTGCTTTCTTTTCTTGTTTTGGCTAAACTGGTATGTTCTAGTTTGGTTTTCAGCCTCATCCCAATGTGTTTATTTTATAGCTTCTACACCTTTGTCTGCTTTAATGCCTATGTTTAATGTTAATTAGCATGTCAATTTCTTTGCATATGTTTCCACTGTGAATCCCTTCACCCCTGTCCCCTTCTATGTGTTTGAGTTTGAAGTTTAGAACATGGCAACATCCAAGTTGTTGCTCATGTTTGGACCTAATCCCTAAGGGGATCCTAACTCCCAAACAATGTGGCTAACATGCTAGTTGTGGTGTGCCAACACTTCCAATTGCTAGGTATGGCCACCAGCCTATCTTTGCTTCCTCCCAGAATCCCCTCTTTGCACTTACACTCTCTCCTAGATTCTAAGTTCTGCCCCCCTCTTATGAGCCTTGCTTTGGGACCATGAGTTCCCTCTGAACTTGAAAATTTGAGGGATGGCCCTTTTACACTATACTATAACTCAATTCTGCAATATGTTTGGGTGTAAGCACTGCCCGGAGTCCATCTGAGACTCTCAAGGAACTCTGACACATCCCAAATAAGATAAAGGCTTTGGAAATTTGATATTTGGAGTTGGTTTACTTCATGCTTCAAACAGAAGTCTGAATCATGCTCTCCTTGGTTGGAACTTTAGTTTTCTGATGTAATTTTATTTTCTCTTCTTATTCATTCTAGCTACAATAACTTATGGGGTTTTAGTGAAAAGGGGAGGGTCACTCATGTATGCAAAGGGTACACAGTATGCTCATAGGTGTTATTACTCATGAATCATACCAACAAATTCTGCACTTCTGCATTTCATATAGATACCATGTCTATAGGTTATGCATTTTATATAGAAACCATGTTATAGGATTCTGCATTTCATATAGAAGCCATGTTATAGGATTTTGTATTTCATATAGATACCATGTCTATAGGTTATGCATTTCATATAAAAACCATGTCTACGGGATTCTGCATTATATAGATACTATGCCTATAGGTTTTGCATTTCATATAGAAACCATGTCTATAGGTTATGCATTTCATATAGAAACCATGTCTATAGGTTCTGCATTTCTGCGTTATGTAGAGAACATGTCTATAAGTCATTTCCAAACACTGCATATCATATAGATAACATGCCTATAGGACTTCCTAAATTTTCCATCATCATCTGTCATTAGGCAAACCTGTTTATTGGCTTAAATAACTAACAACATTTTAGATACCATGCCTATAGGACTCCTGCACTCTTGTTTCGATTGTAAAAGCGTCTATTAAATCAATAACACCTAGAAAGCATGATTATAGGAGCTATCAACTTAATCTGAATCGACCATTCACTTATAAGTCTAAATCAATAGTAGCAATTGCTTAACATCTGCGGAATTTATGTTTTCAGTAATTAACAAGTTCTCTTCTTTAAAATCAGTATATTTCATTTTTAAAACTAATAAATATCATGCCTATAGGTTTTCGCTTAACACTTAGACAAACCATAAGGTAACACGTAAATTGAATCAGATTCTATTAACTACAACCAGCAGGTAGGCCTGATTCTTGTTTCTTATTTGAAATATGTAATAGATCAGTCCTCCATAACTCTTAAGTTTAATTAGACCCTAATCAGTATGTGAAAGACATGCTAAAACTATATGCTTCTCTTTATTTTAAGAAGGTTTGTTTGAGCCATTCTATCTGCTACGTGTTCTCCCCCATATTTGTTACATAGGTGTTTGATTGTCGCCTTAGAATTCTGTCCTTTAAAACCATAAAATCTCACATCCCTTCTCTTTAGGATTAGTAGTCCCAAATACTTCCGGGGCTGATAGGATGGGGGCGGGTAACAACATGCAATATGTAAAACGAGACCATTCTACGTTTAATACCTTAACGGGGTGGGAGAGGGTAGATATGGATATGATGACCACGCGATAACACCACGTGTATAAACGGTTACCGTGTTATGTGGGGTGATCCATATTATGTATAAACTTAGGACCCATTCCCTTACTTGTTTATTTTATTCAGAATCTCAACTGTTTTTTCTCAAACTTCAGCTTCTTTAACTGCTTTTAACTTCAATTACATGCAACAACTATGTGAAAATTTCCTCTTTTACTCGTTTATTTAGAATTTTAAAACTGCTTCTTCTCTCAAACATCATCTCAAACTCCAGCTTTGTTTAACTACAACTACTTACAATAATTATGTGAAAACCCCCCTTTCATATTTGTAATTCTTGCTTGTCTATTTATTGTTTGCAATTAAAGTCACAATTGTAGTATGGACGGGAACCACACTAGTGGATCTCGGGGGGTGCCTAACACCTTCCCCTCGAGATAATTTCAAGCCCTTTCTCAATCTCTGGTTTTCTACATCAAAGTTCCTCTTAGTGTCCTAATGCACTTAATCATTAGGTAGCGACTCTTCAATTCAAACCCAATTCCCAGAAGGGAACGAGTTGTCCACCCAAATGTCATAAACCCGATCTCGCGAGAAAAAGGGGGCATCGACAATTTATTTTTAATATTACTGTATTTTTGTGAACCTAATGTGCTAATTGTTGATTATTTACCATTTCAATATTGTTTGAATTGTATTAAAATGCCTTCTTATGCCACCCCTCTGAGTCTTCTAAAAACGGTGCACACATTCGCATGGCCAACTTTTTCGGTTATAAGTTATACCAAATAGAACGAGGCTAGGCCAGCAACAAAGCCGGGTAGACTTTCGTGCTCTGGTACATTGCCCCCTCTTCGGCTGGTGTAGTCCGCTCGGGTAAGCCATGTCAAGAACACAACCTCAGGTTTAAACATAGAATAACATAACCTCATGTCGGATCCCTAATAGGAACGTTTGTTTGCATCAAGTGCATTTGACTTAGAAAACTCAACACAGGGGTTGGGTCCGTCTAGGACAAGTGTCCTAAAAAATAAAAGACTATCCTGATGCATCCTATGTGCTACATGTTACATTTCTACAAGGATAAAAGGGTCATTTGGCATACCAATGATGGCTGAGGAGGGTGAAGTATGAAAATAAGGCAAGCAGGGCCCAGTTACATTTTTCTTTCACATTTTATTTAGAGAAAAAAGACAAAAAATATATGAAAAATCCATAAATGTTTTTCACTTTCCCATCATTTTCCAAAAATAAAAAAAAATCAAAAAGAAGAAGAGAAAATAAAATCCAAAAAGAGTTTACATGTTTCATCATTTTCAAAAAAAAAAAGAGAAAAAATATGTTTTCTTTAAATTAGTCATTTTCTTTAGTTTTCACCAGTATACAATCTTTCCGAACTACGCGAACCTTATTCTCTTCTCTCGGTGTGGGATACATAGGCAAACCACATAGGGTCCGGACTTTCTAGTGAGTTTAGGTTCTTGACTTTGTGGGGTTTTAGCCAAATCTTGCATGATTAGCCACTTTTAGACGCATAGGTTAATTTTAGAAAAACAATCACAATCATGTCTTGAATGTATCCAACAGGGGGGTTATTGTCTCACATAGCGTTCTAGGTCTTTAATTTATTTGGTCTTAATTTTCTCATACAGGTGTGGATCTACTTACCGGAGTTTGAGTATAACAGACACCCTAGGACCATCCAGTCAGGGTCGCTCATTCAGGAGTTTGCTTAAGGAGATTTTTTTAGTTATTATGTTTTGAGTCTGTTGTTCTTTTTAATGTTGTCTTTTATCCTCTAGTTTTGTAAAGTAATATTGAGTTTTTTAGGTGATGTTAGAGTCTGTTATAATCTAGATAAATTTGTCGAGTCTTTTGTTACTGTCTTGCCTATTTTGTATTTTAAAAATGTGTTATAAATCAAAAATAAATAAATAAAAGAAATTTGTGTTGTTATATTTCCATTAGAAGTTTTCCTTAGAATACTAACTCTAGGAATAAAAAACAATCATTTGAGGTGATTTTCCTTTATTAAATTAATATCTAGAACTCAAAATAAAAATTTCTTTTATATTTCCTTTCGCATATTAAGACTTAAAATAAAATAAAAAAGAAGAGAATTTTCTATTAGTACTTCTTTAAAAGTTTTCTTTAGGATATTAATTCCAAAAAAAAATTCTTTTGAGGTTCTTCTTTGGGAAATTAATAAAAAATGAATAGAAAAAAATTCTTTTTTATTTTTACTGGAACTTTAGGACATTGTACATAGAAGAAAAAAGAATAACATGCTTTATCTTTGGTTTGTCTTCAGAGATTCTCCCTTAGTTAATCAAAACAGAAATCCAAAACATTCTTTATCTTTTTCATTTCTTATTTCGAAATCTTTCTTTAAAATATCAAATGAAAATTCAAAATATTTTTTCTTTGGTTTATTCTTTTGTTTACCAACCTAAAAAAAAGAAAGTGAATGCTAGTTGTTTAGTCTAATCTCGATTTTCCCGAACTATGCAAAGATCTGATTCATGCGGTGTCATGATACGTAGACAACCTACATAGGGTTCGAACGAATCATTTTTTTAAAAAAGAGAGATGAATTATGGGATGTTAGAAATAAGAGGAAAGAAACGAGTGATAACTAAAATAAAAGAGGAAATTAAAAAAAAACCCCAAGCAAAGTGCTAGAAAAGCAAAGAAAAGAGAAAAGAATTGAACAAATTAGGATGATGCCAAGTGATCTTGTGACCCTTAAAGTCATTCTTGAACCATTAATTGTTGCTAGGTGCATTGCACACAATGTGATATTTTTAGCTGTTAAATGCCCTTACGCTAACGTGATAACCTCATTTTGTTCCTTTTGTTATAAAGCAGAAGGGTGGTTGGTTTGTGGTTCTTAAAGTGGTAACGTTTCTCTACAACATAAAGTTGAAAGGCAATGGTAGATGACAACAGAATTTCTTTGGTTGATACGGGTGCCCAAAAGCAATTGGTTAAACATGATAATGGGTTGGTTGAAGAGATAAGGATGTTAAGACAACACACGGCGGACATGTATCGGGCTTGAATGATTGGGAAAGCACCACCCCCGTCACCACCTACCTTCCTAGATACTACCCTTTGCCAAACTTTGGTCGTAGTTCAAGATGCTTCCCCTTACTCTCCATATTCTCACGCTTATCACAGCTTTCCCAACTACCCTAGTAGCTCCATCACTCGTCCTCCAACTACCTTTCCCAAAAATTGCCCTCTTGTCATATCCACTACCTCCACGATTGCAACTTCTCAACAACCTCTCCTCAGGTCCAACAATGAACACCAATTCAACCCCTTTGATGCCAAATACTACCCCTCAGAGGTTTCCCACAAGGTTCCTGACTCATACAATCATAGCCCTCGGAACGAGCTTCATGTTGAAAATGAAAAGATCACAGGAAAAGAAGGGCGAGGTGAGATATTCGGGAAGCTGAAGGATATAGAACAGTCCTTAAGGAGAATGCAAGGGATGGGAAATCAGATTAACATATCTTACAATGACTTGTGTATGTTCCCTGATGTTCATCTGCTCGTTTGGTTTAAAATGACAAAGTTTAACTTGTATGATGGGCGTGGAGATCCAATAGCCCGTCTGAGGCGTTATTGCAGTGAAATGAGAAGTGTTGGCGGGAAAGATGATTTGTTGATGGCATATTTCAGTCAGAGCTTGACTGGGGTAGCCTTGCAATGGTATACTCGTCATGATGTCAATAAGTGGCATGCATGGGATGACATGGCCCAAGTTTTATTTCGACACTTTCAGTACAATCTAGGCATTATCCCAAACTGTTCCTCCCTATCTAAGATGGAAAAGAAGCCCGAGGAAAGTTTTAGGGAGTTTGGGCTTAGATGGAGGGAACAAGCTGCTCGGGTCAGCCCCCCCAGTTGGTGAAGAAGAAATGGTTGAGTTTTTCCTATAAGCCTAGGGGCCCACCTACTTCAGTCATTTGATCCCAGCCTTTGGTAAACCTTTCAGTGATGTGGTAAAAATTGGGGAGGTGGTAGAGGAAGGAATCAAGACAGGCAAAATCATGAGTTATTCTGAATTGAAAGATACTACAGAAGACGTTTAGAACATCTCAGTAAGTTTGGATGGAAGAAAGAGAATTAGAAAAGATGTTTTTGAGCCACGACCACGACAGGATCCAGTGGGCATTCCTGTTCAATGCTTTCCGCCTCAATATCAACCCCATGGATATCCCTGTGCTCCAGATAATCTTCCCCAATGCTACTTCTCTCCAAAAAATCCCCAAAGTTATACCTCACCTTCCCATTACTCCATCCACAATGCAGCACCATATGCTCCACATCCACAGGACCCGTGATGGCCTGCACCATTTTCGCAAATATCTTACCCGCCTCCTCAAGCATATCAACCACCTATCCGTAAAAGGTTCCAACTGAGGCCAAAGTACAAAACAAAAAGGCAACAGAAAAAAGAAAAGACGTTCACTCCTATTAGAGAATCATATGCCAGTTTGTTCCAAAGGTTGAGGTAATTGGACATGTTGAAGCCGATTCAGATAAAAATACTGAACCCTCTTCCAAAGAATTTTGATTATTCTCAAAGGTGCGCACATTGCTCTAATGCCCCAGTTCACAGCATAGAAAAGTGTTAGCATATGAAAAGAGCAGTTCAAAATCTTATTGAGGCAGGTGACATTGTCGTGCAAAATCCAGATACAGTAGACATTAGCCAAAGTCCATCAGCTGTTCATAATGAGACGCATATATTGGGTATGATTTGTGTTGAAAAGGAATATGAGAACTCTTCTGAGATCCTCGAAGGGCCACTTACCGCAAAGCTTTCAATGCTATCACTCTCGGTTCCGGAAGTTGATCTTAAGAACGAGCCGGCAAAAGGGACCCAAAAGCAATTTGCTAAGGTCAATGTAATGGAGACTTGTGAAGGTCCTAGTACTGTTGATGCAGAACTCAGTGGCTAAGATGTTGAGCTTGGTGATTGAGTAGATGCTCCTTTCTTGGCTAGCCAGGGAGGAATCTTTGTGGTTTATTTTGTTTTTATTTCTGTTGTCCGGAGTGAATAACCACAGAAGCGGTCTTGGGTGAACCGCAGAAGCGGAGTTCGAGTCGCAAAAGCAGAGATTGGGCTTTTAAGTGAGAACCGCATAAGTGGATTTTTGGCCACAGAAGCGGTCCCGCATAAGCGGAAGCGGGACCGCAGAAGTGAAAGTTGCTGTGGACAGAAGGGTTTTAAATGTTATATTTCATCCGCGAGCAAGAGGTAGTTTCCTCTATTTTTTGAGCGACTTGGAGAGCTTTGGGCGAGAATTTTTGAGGGTTTTGACTGAGAATCGATTGGAGGCAAGTTCCTTGGCCTAATTATTCAAGATTATGTTAGATTTAACATGGAAATTGGTTGAAATTCATTAATAAGGGGTAAAGCTAGGGCTTGAATTTTGATATTTCAAATTGGGATTTGATAGGTCATTTGAGCTCGGATTTGGGAGTTCTTGGTATGTATGGGCTCGTGGCGAGACGAGGAATCCGGTAATGTGAGTTTTGTAATTTTTTGAGAAGCGAGCCCGGGGCTCGGGTTTTGCTAGTTTCGATATTTTTGCTTTTTTTTTTATCGTTTTCGATTGGGTATTGTTCCCGTAGCATATTGTGATGTATTCACTCTTATTTTGGTTAGATTCGACGTGCGAGGAGGCCGAATTGAGGGGAAAAGGTATCGCGAGCTTGAATTTTTGCCGGTTCGAGGTGAGTAATACTTGTAAATGATAGTATTGTATTGAGGTGACTTGCACGCCGGATAACGGGCGTGGGGTAGGTCACCGTTGGGGATTGTGACTTGTTCCGTCCCGCTTAATGAAATAACAACCTAATTGATTGAAGCTAGTTGATATCCTTATAAAAATGGATTAATTGTCGTAATTGGGCCTCGTGCCAACTGATCGAATCCTTTAGGGACTATTATCACTATTTCCATGATACTTGGCATGTTAAATGATTTTATTCCTGAGTTAAAACTTAAACTACATTTTCTGACGTTTGGAGCTGAGAACTATTACTTGACATCGCCCTAGTGGCTCATATGCATGTTCTGAACTGAGGATGGATCAGGCTGCACGCCGCAGCGGTGTCATATTGATATTGTGCTTGGGCTGTAGGAGCCCCTCCGGAGTCTGAACCACCACAGTGAGCGCGGGTACCCAAACGGATCGGGTTGCGCGCCGCAGCGGTCATGTGCATTGCATTGCATTCATGCATTGGTTCCTATTTGTACTACGTGTCATGACATTTAGCACTCTCATATCATTTCCATCCATGCTACTTCTTGCACTGTTTACCAGATACCCTGGTGTTATTTGTTGGTAGATTGCTGTGCCCGAGGGGCTGACTTATGTGCTGACTTGCACTATCTGATATCACATTCATATGCTTGATTGTTGGAAGAGGATATTTTCAAAAGAGGTTTTTAAACTGAACCAAATATTGTCTAAAGTATTTTCATGGTTTTACTGTTTTCTCAAAGGGTCGTACTGCCCTATATAGCATGATGGAGTGCTTTTACGTGATTTCTTGCCACTCATTTATTATTTACTCTTATTACTCATTGACTTGGAGTACTCACTTTACTCCATGCACCTCGCGTGCAGTTGCAGGTATTGTTTACCCAAAAGCGGGTTAATAGCTGATTGAAGGTATTACTACTGTAGTGGGCAAGGTGATCACCAGCATTCGCGGCACCGGACTTCATCTTTTGATTCTAGATTTTATTATGTATGTTATTATTGGCACAGTAGTTGTGTTCAGTCTTCTTTATATGCTCGTGACTTGTGACACCCCGGTCGGGTTGTGTTAGGTTGCAAATACTGGTTATTATTGTCGTTAAGTTATATTTATCTATTCATTATGTTTAATAATTGTTAAAGAGACGATTTGGGCTAGTTGGCTGGCCTTGTCTTCACGAGAGGCGCCATCATGACCGGGTTTGGAATTGGGTCGTGACAATATAATAGGCACGGAATTGTACATCGTGATGCACGGCATCACCCTTCGTGCTGCAGAGCATCACCCTTCGTGCTTTACACTCTTTCCTCACAATAAACAAATAATGCACGGCATCACCCTTCGTGTTTCAACACTCTTCCTCACCCAAGCAACAATCACAAATAAGGGGGCAAGGGAATAAACAAAATAATAACAGAAATCCCGGCAAGGAAACACAATTAAAGCAATTAAATCCCGGCAAAGGTACAACATCAATAATCTCAACGTCCCGGCAAGGGAAAATAATCAATAAGCAACAATATCCCGGCAAATGAACAATTTACTTACTCTTTCTCTTCCTTTCACTTTTATTTCATATCTCACTTTATCACTTGAACCAATGCTCCAAAGGGTTCAACCATTTCATATACGTTCATAATTGTTACATAACTTGAGCCAATGCTCCTCGATATTCATAGGTCATAATTTCCTTTCACAAGCTTTTCACAACAAATAGGAATCATCATCAAGGCAAGAGACATATAACGAAATCAAGATATTCACAATTTAAAGACTCACGGTCATGCTAGACACCAACGTATAGATACTTGTTACCATGGCTATACGTTGCACTCGAAAATTGCCATATAGAAAATAGGACTCAACTCCTAATCCCTCAAGCTAAGGTTAGACCAAACACTCACCTCAAACTTCCACGGCCAGTTCAATCCTCAATAACCACCTTTCCCTTCGAATTCGGCTCCAATTCAATTGTATCTATACATAAATGACTTCAATACATCAATAAATGCTAAACAATGCGAACCCAATGCCTAATTATAGCTTTTCCATCATTTTTCCCAAAAACTCAAAAATCGACCCCGGACCCGCTTGGTCAAAACACGAGGTTCAGACCAAAATCAAATCACCCATTCACCCACGAGCCTGAATATATATTTTGTTTTCAAATTCGACCTCAAAATGTGGTCTACATCAAGAAAAATTAAAAGGCCCTAACTCTACCCAAATCCCTAATTTTCTACCCTCAATCATATGTTTTAGGCCTAGAAATTCATTACATATTGATAAATATGGATGAAACTAGTTAGAGATTACCTACCCCAAGAGATTGTGGTGAAACAATGCTTCAAAAATCGCCCTAGAACTTTGGAGAAGAAAGAGTTTGTGAAATTTTATGAAAATCCCGTTTGCATTTTATTTTTGGAACTTAAATTAACTGGGCAGATTTGTTTATCGAGTTCGCGATAAGCTCACCACGTTCGTGTTGAGTTAGGTCGGGCAGACTTTCGCATTCGCAAAAGTCTGCTCGCGTTCATAGAGCTTTTGCTCCTCAAGCCTACGCATTCGCGGACATGGTGTCGCGTTCGCGATTAACAAAGTGGTGACCCTCCCTAACCCAGGCTTTAAGCCTTCGCGTTCGCGAAGGGAAATCCCCCCCATGCTTCGCGTTCATGACCTGGTTTATGCATTCACGTAGAAGGAATTTTCCTTCTGTAAGATTTACTCATCGCACTCGCGTGGGTACCCCCGCGAACGCGAAGAAAGAAATTCCATAAATCCAACAGCTGAAAACCTGCAATTTTTCTTAAGTTCAAAACTTCCCGAAACACACCCGAGCCCTCGGGGCTCCTAACCAAACATACGCACTAACTCAACAACATCATACGAACTTATCCGTTCGATCAAATTGCCAAAATAACCTTGATAACAATGAATCAAACCTCAAAAATCAAGAATCTTTGTCAAACTTCATCAAGTTTCAAATTTAGAACTTTAAGTCCGAAACATGTCAAACGATGCCTGATTTTAACCAAACTTGATAGAAATATCTTAATTCAAATGTAAGACCTGTACCGAGTGCCGGAACCAAAATACGGGCCCGATACCAACACGTTCCAATCAAATATCATTTCAATTTTCCTTAACAAATTTAGAAAAATAATTTCTTTTAAAAATTCATTTCTCAGGCTTGGGACCTTAGAATTCGATTCCGGGCATACGTCCAAGTCTTATATTTTTCTACGGACCCTCCGGGACCTTCAAATTACGAGTCCGGGTCCGTTTACCCCAAAAGTTGACCAAAGTCAAATTTATTCATTTTAATATCAAAACTTAGCATTTTTCACAAAATTTCATGTTTAAGCTTTCCGGCTACGCATCCTAACTATGCATGCAAATCAAGGCAACTCTAAATTAGGTTTTTAAGGCCTCAGAATCGTAGAATTGATTGAAAATAGGTGATGACTGTGAACACGTGATTTTTTCCCCAAGCAAATTATTCCAAAATATAGGCAAAAATGATTTTTGAATTTGTGTGGCAATTTGTTGATAATTGTTTATTTAATAATAACTCATGAAATAAGCAGAAATACTAGGACTTTTTCTAATTTTTTGGAAAGGAAAAACAAAACAAAATACCATTTTTGTATTAATTAGAAAATACCAAAAATAGAATTAATTACTCTTTAATTTTAGAAAAATCAGGAAAAATTAAAAGAAAAATACAAAGAAAATACAATAGATAATACAAATACAAAATACCATATGTAATACAAAATATAATTGGGCCAAATAACAAAATCAGTGGCCCAATTAATATAACACATAAGACCAGGCCCAGGTTAAAATCAACCGGTCTGCCTATGCATAATCCAAACGATGTCGTTTAAAAATCAAATCCAAGCCGTTGATCAATTGATCCAACGGTCTAAACCTCAAGCCTCGTTACTAATTCAAATGACGCCGTTTACGCGAAGCAATCAGGACCGCTCATTTAACCCATCCAACGGCTGAAGTTGAGAGCCTCATTAATCCACACGACATCGTGTGGAAGGAATCAAATCCTGTCCATTCATTGAATGTGATCTAACGGCTGGAACACATACTTACATGTTAAATATATCAAAGGGGATCCGTGTATATTCATTTCATCTACCCTTCATATGTCAAAAACCTAGCCGCCTTCATTTTCCCCTTTCTGTCTACTTGAGCCACCGGAACCCTACCGGTGGTTCAACTCCAGTCATCTTCTCTGACCAACCTTCACACACCTGAACCCTTTTCTCCTCCTCTTTCATCTCATCACCATAACCCCGACCAAAAACCACTCTATTATTTCAAATCTAAAAAAATGGTTCGCCGAAACCCTAGCCGGCGACCATCACCCTTTGAACCACCTTCCACCAGTAACACCCCTAAACCACCTTGAACCCCTCTTTCACCCCACCCACTTGTTTTCTTTCGAATATAAGCCCAACCCCTCGAATCTTCAAAAGTATTCCTCCGGAACCTTACTCTGGTGGGTACACCTAAGCCAAAAGATACCCCAATCAAACCCTAGTCCCTTAAACACGATCTTTTACAACAAATAAGATTCAAAAAGTCTGTTTGGAGATTCAACAGTCAAGAAAATAGCTCCTGCACTCTGATGCCGGAAAATCAAGAAAAAAAATAGAACAAGAAAAGAAAAACGAAGAAAAAGAAGAAAATAGAAATAAAGAAAAGAAAACACACGAAAGCTAAGTACCCAAAACCCTATTTTCTCTATTTGTGCTTCTGTTTCTCAACTTC
>MU673176.1:21306-123095 GCA_026770625.1 Nicotiana glauca
GACGGTATCCTGGGAGACCCTCATTAGTATTTGAGATTGAGTGGTGTTTACCCTGTGTTTCTGTTTTATCCTGGTAGTTATTATTGTTTCGTTGATTTGCCTTATTACACTGCTGCATTTATCATTCTTGTCAGATTTCCACCCTGTTAAATTGTTGCTATTGTGATGCACGAGGTTTCTGTCGTGCGGTTGTTGATATTGTGATGCACGAGGTTTCTGCCGTGCGGTTGTTGATATTGTGATGCACGAGGTTTCTGCCGTGCAGTTGTTGTTGAAAGGTTGCACAAGGTCTTTGCCATGCTATTGTTGTTATTGATGTTTTACACATGCGGCGTAATAAGGCGGGATATGTTATATACTTATATGTGGGTTGTGTATGTGGCGGAACAAGGTGGGACATTGTTATGCACGTGTGGCGAAATAAGGCGGTGCCTATTATATTATTTATTGAACACGTGGCGAAATAAGGTGGGCTATGTCAGGGATTGATTATATAGAGTTGTGACGACCTGTTGAGGCATTCCTATTTGTTTCTATTGTGATTGTGGATTGTTTACCTGTATGAACGTTACCGCCTGGGAGTTGTGAGGGAACATCATACGTGCGGTCCGTCCTCCTTTTCATGTTTGCTGGTTGGTAGAATTTTGTTAGAAACATTTGTACAAGCATACACTTAGCTGAGCACTCCTATTAGAGGTGAATTCCTCCTGATTTTTTTTTCTAAGGGAGGAGGTACGCTTCGCTTATCCATTATATTTGGGAGAGTGGCCCTAGTTAGCCAGTTAGTTGTCGGTATGACCATGAGATTGATGGGGCACAGGATGCCAATTGTTAAATTTCAGATGCTGGGTTTTCACGAGTGGTGATTAGTCCGAGATTGGTGAAATTGTGGAAAGAGTGGGATAATACCTTCTGTGAACATCATTGTATGATATAAGTTATTGACTTGTTTCTTTTCTTGCTGTGTTGTGGCCTTAGGATTTGGGTTGTGATTCTACCATCGTTTTGTATCATCGTTTATTATATTCTTGTTGTTAATTGTTGTATTTGTATCCTATTGTGAATTGTAGCATTTTTGATCTTTCACGCATTCTTTACATATTCATATGTCATTACCATTATTCCTATGATTATACTGTTTATCGACTGGTAGGTGCCTTGACTGTTCCTCGTCACTACCCCATCGAGGTTAGTCTTGGTACTTACTGGGCACTGCCGTGGTGTGCTCGTACTAATCTTCTGCACATTTTTGTTGTGCAGATACAGGTACTCCCGTTCAGTTCTGTCAGCCTTGGAAGAAAGTGTATTGGTAGAGACTTCAAGGTATATCTGCTACGTCCGCAAATTGAGGAGTCCCTTTCCAGCTTTTCTGTAATAAGTATAGTTCTTCCAGTATTTTCTCCTTTGTATAGATATTCTTGAGTCAGAGCCTCTTATGTATCCCTTAGCTTGTGATTTGTGAGTTTCCGGGTTTTGGAAAGTTTTGTTAGCTTTGAGAATTGTTGTGTTATGTGCCTAACGACATCTTAAACCCTGTTTATTTTACCAGTTCAGTTTTATTTATTTTCTTCCGCAAAATTTTGGTTTATCTTCCGCATTGTTAGGCTTACCTAGTCATAGGGACTAGGTGCCATCACGACATGTTCATGGAGGGTGAACTGGGGTCGTGACAGCTAGACCTTATGGAGTCTTGCGAATTCTGATTCCTAAAATCACATCAGCAATTCCTAAGTCTTTCATGTTGAATTTGCTAGCCAACATGCGCTTTGTAGCATTTATATCTGCCATACTTTTGCTTATTATCAACATGTCATCAACATATAAACAAACAATGACTTCATGACCTGGAGTATTTTTAATGTAAACACATTTATCACACTCGTTGATTTTAAATCCATTTGCTAACATTGTTTGGTCAAATTTTGCATGCCATTGTTTGGGTGCTTGTTTAAGTTCATAAAGCAACTTAACAAGTTTGCACACTTTCTTTTCTTTACCAGGAACTACAAAACCCTCAGGTTGTTCCATGTAAATTTTTTCCTCTAATTCTCCATTTAGGATTGTTCTTTTAACATCCATTTGATGGATTTCAAGACCATACACGGCCGCTAGTGCCACTAACACCCTAATAGATGTTATTCTCGTTACTGGCGAGTAAGTGTCAAAGTAATCAAGGCCTTCCTTTTGTCTATAACGTTTGACAACAAGTCTTGCCTTATATTTGTCAATAGTGCTATCAGCTTTAATTTTCCGTTTAAAGATCCATTTCGAACCTAAAGACTTATTTCCTAGAGGAAGATCAACTAATTCCCATGTATGATTATCCAAAATTGATTGAATCTCACTATTGACTGCCTCTTTCCAAAATGCTGAATCAGAAGATGACATAGTTGCTTTAAAAGTTTGACGCTCATTTTCAAGCAAGAATGTCACAAAATCTGGTCCAAAGGACGTAGATGTTCTTTGAAGTTTGCTACGCCTGGGATCTTCTATGCTTGGAGTATTTTCCTTTGGTTCTTCCCGAGGTCGTTTAGGTTTTTCACTTAACGACTCGCTTTCAGTTTTATACGGATAGATGCTTTCAAAGAATTTAGCATTATCTGATTCCTTTACCGTATTAACATGAATTTTGGGATTATCAGATTTGTGAACCAAAAATCGACATGCTTTACTATTTGTAGCATATCCAATAAAAACGCAATCTACTATTTTTGGTCCAATTTTAACCCTTTTAGTTAAAGGAACCTGTACTTTTGCTAGACACCCCCACACTTTGAAATATTTCAACTTGGGTTTTCTTCTTTTCCATTTTTCATATGGAATAGATTGCGTTTTGCTGTGGGATACTCCGTTGAGTATTCGGTTAGCTGTAAGGATAGCTTCCCCCACAAACTTTGCTGTAATTCGGAACTTACAACAAGACATTTTATCATCTCCTTTAACGCTCTACTCCTTCTTTCTGCAATTCTATTAGATTGCGGTAACTAAGGGGCGATCGTTTGGTAAATAATTTCATATTCCAAACATATTTCTTCAAAAGGAGATTCATATTCAATGCCCCTATTATGTTATTGAGCCAACCACAAGAATTGTTGTTTGTATCACTACATAGCCAGAATTAATAAATGGTAAAATTTTTAATCTTCAAACCAATCTGACATTCAGAATTAATAAACGGTAAAGTTTTTAATCTTCAAAATCGAGTAACATCTAATACAACTAGATCAAATAAACGGTGATATTTTTAATCTTCAAACCGAATAATATGTGACACAATCAAATTTAATAAACGGTGAAGTTTTTAATCTTCAAACCGAATAATAAATTGGAGTAGAAAATTACTAAGATTTTAATCTCCAAAACGAGTATAAAATCATGTACATTTTAATCTCCGTCAAATGAGTAGAAAGTCACAAAGACTTTAATCTCAGAACGAGTAGAAAATCACGAAGATATTAATCTCAAAGAAGGAGTAGAAAATTACGAAAATTTTAATCTCCATAACGGTAGTACAAAATCACGGTGATTTTAAATTTTCTTTTAAATAACTTTCCAACTAAACCATTACAACACTTTTGATTATCTCAAGAATACTTCCAAGTATTTAGTGTAAGCCTAATTCATGTCTTACTTTCTTGAAATACCATACATGCTACCAAATTTTATAGCAACTAATAATAGTCTTTTATTTGGTCAAAGAAATAACAAAATTAACTGTAATTATATATTATTTCTAATCATGCATATAATTTCAGATTTTAAATATGGGATCATCCCATAATTCTACTCTACCATTTATAGAAGCAAGATATCATAAATCACAAAGGACAGGAAATAAAAAATAACTAGAGTAAAGAAAGTAGAAATCGAAATATTCTCACTTTCTTCTTAACTCGCTCGTTTGAATTTGGCCACTTACGCCATATCAAAATCATGAGTCCTTCTACTTTTCTAAAGAGGCACAACCTTTGCTTTTATACCCTTTCATGTTTAATTTTATTCTCCCAAAGAATTGTTGCTGTTTGTGATCCAATTGTTATTGTGACCTTCACTTAATCTCCAATATTCATTCTCCATCTTTGAATGTTGAAGAAAGGAAGCACCGATTCAACAAAATGAATTGACAAAGAATAAATTGCTTAAATGAAAATACCGAAATTAACTTCCAGATTGTTAGTGATGCAATTTTCAATCAAGTGAAGGAATATATTCCTTGTCTCATGCATGAGTCAATTAGAGGCCTTTGCGTTTTCTAATATCTATTCAAGCCATTTCTTTTGCAGACTCAATGGCGATTTTCATCCAACTGAATTATTTTCTCCACATCACAAGCATTAAGAAAATACATAAGCAGTTAGCCAAGTGAGATCAATCACTTTCAACAATTAGTATCGGTAAGTACTTCTCTTCAATTCACTGGAATGTATACACAAACTAGTGAATCCAAACGTCTATACCAACATGTTAGAATATTTCGTAATTCATACGGCATTGTAATTCCAATATAACGGCTTAGAAACAAATACCAATGAAAACTTTTAACCTTCAGCCGTTTATCCGAGGATTCCAAATATTGTCTTTCCCTCTGTTGATCATCGAATTTTAATTCTCTATAATTTCCTTAAGATTGTTATAAATCTGTATTGCTGTAAATTAAATAATAATCTTTCTGAAAACAGAAACAGAAAGTTAGTAGAAATTAAATTTCGAAAATAGTAAACTTCTTCAAAATAAATTCTGAAAAAATATTGTAGGAATAAATCGAGCCCACTGAATACACAGTGTGTCCTTAAGGAGATTATTCCCCTCAAGTACCCGAGGTTTTGGAATATATCCTCTCAGAATAGAACGATTTAACTCACTAGTGTATCGGTACCTAAAACTCTGGTGATTGGCGAACCACTCGATGATCGTAAAACACACTGGAATATTTTGTGCAGAAGAAGAAGAAGAAGATTTAGAAAATTTCGTAAGTAAATATTCTGCGATTTGAAGGTCTATTTATAGCCAACTTGGTGATGTTTCTGAAGAGGTTTGCAACCTTTCAGAATAGTCATGGCTGTTGGAACAGGTGTGACCCTCTGAAGAGCTTTGCAACCTTTGAGAACAGTCATGGCTGTTGGAACAGGTGTGACCCTCTGAAAAAGTTTGCAACCTTTCAGAACAGTCATGGTTGTTGGAACAAGTGTGATCCTCTGAAGAGGTTTGCAACCTTTCAGAACAGTCATGGCTGTTGGAAATTTTTGAGGGAAGTTTAAAACGAATTTAAATTAATCCGGAAAAGAAAAACGGGCTAGACCGGACCAGGTCGCGGATCATCCCTCCATTTTTTTTTCCACCATTTTTCATTCACACCTCTTTTGTTATTATTCATTAAATAACAAACTGAAACATTTTTGGCTATCTTCATCCATCTATTATACAACCTCCTTTTCAATATATACTTCCAACTTCAATCACATAGCAGATTTCTGTAATATTTGTTATGCAGACTTTGGTTGGTATTGAAATAATAAGGTATTATGCGGAAGCTAACAAAATAAATTTTAGTGGCGATAAATCAAATGATAAAGAGAATTATATTAAAAGAGACATATAATATTTTAATATATTTTAATCAATTGACACATCAATCTATTAATATAAAAGAAAAAAAACTTATAGAGAGAATAAATTCTCTCCCAAAACAAGACCGACTATATTGTAGATGCTATTGTTTTTGTTGTGTGAAGAAGAAATACTCAATTTATAGAAGTACAAAACTTCTCCTCGAGAAAAAAGATCTGCTATATTTTTATTTAAAAAAAATAAAATCAATTGGATAAATATTTTTTTTCCCGTCAAGAAAAAAAGTAAAATCCAAATATAGTAAAAATATCAGACAAACCATAACACCTTTTATAGTTATTTTATTGTATATAAATCTCTTTTGAGAAAAAAAAAAAAAACCTCTGAATAGTCTTCCCCAACCGTCAAATTTCCACTACTAATCATACAACAAGTTCTCTTTGACAGGAAAGTCCACAATTTTCATTTTCCTTTCATTAGAAAAATATGTAGAGTTGTATCCTCTATGAGACGGGTTAGAATTTCAATTTTATGAGTTTTAAATTTTATAATAACAATATAAGGTGTTAGTAATTGGGTTCTAAATTTTATTTTTTGCTTATTAAAAATTAATTTTTTAATATATATAAAATTTGGACAAAAACTACTGAGTTGAACTTATACTTGGGCTTCTAGTTTCAGCCCATACAAAATTATTTACCCTTATTTAATTTGTTAATTTCATTTTTTTATATTTTGTATACGACACTTTCTTTACAATACCTTCTTCCATTGAAATTATTTCCTTAATTATTGAATGCATGTATAAAGTAGGTGAATGTTATGAAAGGATTAAAATAACATATAAGGGCAAATTTGTCTCTTTGTGATAACATATGGATCTTTTAAAGAAAATATGAAAGAAGAGAGGTACATGTAATATGAAAACTACAACGTTGTATTTGTTACTCGTCAAAACCTAGGGGAAGATTTCTATACTTCTCACTTAGTTTAATTTATATATGTGTGTCCATTTGTTCTTGGGGAGTAAGGCATACTAATTGTTGTTGTTACTGTGGTCCCCTAAACCATGCTTTCAAATCTTCATAAGTTTGTGATAAAATATGGAAATCCATATATACAAGATATGTAAACAAACTAATCGAACATACATTCGTATCCGTAGATTTCCTTTACCTTATGTTGATCCTTTCGCTTTGATTATTCTATCAACCCGTCTTCCTATCATTTTATTTTGTTGGTGTTACTATGTGTTGCGTCTGCTTCTTTTATTTTTATCTTGATTCGGGAATCTATCGAAAATAACCTATCTACTTTTACAAGGCATGGGTAAGGCATGCATACACTCTACTCCGCCCCCTAGACCATACTTTGTGGGATTACACTAATTTTTTTGTTGTTGTAACCCTGCTAATTTTCATATTTAGAGAAATTTTCATAAAGCACTATCTTTTAGTGGTAATTAGTTATCTATAGATACCATTTGCTATATTACGGATTGTAGATACGTTTTCTGTTGTTATAAAATGCATTAGATATATTTAAGCTACTGTATTCATGAATACAATAGCAAAAATATGCGTGAATAAAGGAAGTCCAGCTAATTAGTTGTTGTACTCGAGTGTATTTGACTGTATTCATGGCGTAAAACATGGGATTACAACTGAATATATTATTGTATTCGATTGTATTCACGACGTGAAACAAGGGATTACACTATTTAATAGACTCGTAATACAACTCAACAAACTCAATTATAACACACAAAATTTGTATTTCAAGTTATAAAAAAGAGTCTCAACCGAAAAATACCACAAAAATATAACAATCTTCAGAGAAATTATATAATACATCTGAATACGTAAATTATATTATTTAAAAAAATATATGAATACATTCATGGCATATATCGAGACAGTGAATACAATGAAATACATAGATACAACGGGATACATTGAAATACAATAGAAAAAAGATAGTGAAAATAATAAAATACATGGAATACAGCGAGATACACTGAATTACAATGAAAAAATGACAATGAATACAATAAAATAACATGAAAATACAACGTGATACGTTGAAAAAATATTAAAATATATTAACAGAAAATCAAGTTGCTCAGCCCCAATCTCTGCCGTCTTTGTTCAAGAACAAACTGTAATTTTCGGCGAATCCGCCGTCGAGCAAAAACCCTGAATCTCACTGTTCTCACGCCGCCATCGATCGGAGGCTTCATCTCCTTTGGATTCAATTTCGGTTGTAGAAATTACCAACACTGCTTGGTCTATTTTCAATAATCCAGTTCTCTACTTGTAAACCGACAATGAGTAAACCGGTAGATATCACCGCAACTGCCACGCCTCAGTAATTCAATGTTTATGTGCAATAACATTGATGCAGTTTCAGATCGAGATTTTTTGCTGGAGCTTCTTTCTGCAAATTCCATCACTGCCATCCATCTCTCTCGCCTGGGCGAAAAATGGGTATTATGGGAATCTGAAGGATTTGGCTTCTTAACCCCGAGTGATTCTGTTTCTACTGGAAGCAGTATAATGGCTCAAAAGAAGAACCCTGACCCAATGGAGCTTGTTCGTGGAAAATCTGCTAGATAAATATTAGCAAAGTCACCGTTTGTGACTAATAGTAGGTGATGTGGGTGAGAAGGATTTTGAGATTAAGCATTGTGTGGGGAAAGAGAATGGGATGTATCAAAGTCGAGAGAGAAAGAAAATAGTGTAGCTGAATAGCGTATTTAGTGGCTTAGGGGTAGGAGGTAACCAAAATTAGATATTTTGCCATAAACACTAAACGGTATCTACATAATATAATTTTTTTAAATGGTATTTAGTTAAAATAAATAAGGTTTTAATCTTTGTGTGACGACCCAAAGGGGTCAACAGTTGTTTCCTTACTCTTTCTGTGCTTCCGAGGCCTTGAAAACCTGATTTAGGGTTGCCTTGACTTGCGTGCGCAGTCCGGGCGCATAGCCGGAAAGCTTAAATATGAATTTTGTGCGAAAAATGCTAAAATTTGATATTAATACGAATAAATTTGACTTCGGTCAATATTTTGGGTAAACGGATCCGGACCCGTGATTTGACGGTCCCGGAGGGTCCGAAGGAAAATATGGGACTTGGGCGTATGCCCGCAATCAAATTCCGAGGTCCCAAACCTGAGAAATAATTTTTTGTGTGAAATTCTTTTCTGGAAATAATTAAGAAAATTGGAAATGAAATTTGATTAAAAGACTATGGTATCAGGCACGTACTTTGGTTCTGGCGCCCGGTACAAGTCTTTATATGGTTTAAGCACTTTCTGTAAAATTTGGTTGAAATCGGACGTTGTTTGGCGTGTTTCGGACGTAAAACACTAAATTTGAAAGTTTATGAAGTTTGAAGAAAAACTAGTGATTTTGAGGTTTGATTCATTGTTTAGATGTTATTCTGGCGGTTTGATCGTACGGATAAGTCCGTAGGATGTTATTGAGGTTGTGTGCATATTTGGTTTGGAGCCCCAAGGGTTCGGGTGAGTTTTGGGTAGGTGTCAGATTATATTTTTGCATTTTTGGAAAATCTGGTATCACTGATCTGCAGGCTTCGCATTTGCGAAGCCAGCATTCGCAAATGCGAAGGTCCAGCTCTCGCAAATGCAAAGGTTGGTTCACAAATCCGAAACCAGCCCAGGCCTGCCAATGGTCGCAAATGCGAGACCTTATTCGCAAATACGAAGGTCCCTTGATAGGCCTGAGTTCGCAAATGTGAACAAAAATGTCGCATTTCGCATTTCCCATATCCGCAGCCCAGCATATTTTATACTCACCGATTTTGAGCTTCATTTTTCACATTTTCTCAAACTCAAACACCCATAGGCGATTTTCCAAGAATTCTTTCTTCTCGAAATAAATTGTAAGTTAATTTTACTCATTTCTTTCAATCATTAACATCATTTAACATGTTTTCCACTTAAAATCAATGATTTTCATGGGTGAAATTGGGGGTTTTGGGTAGAACCTAGGTTTTTTAAAAATTGGGGATTTGGACCTCAATTTGACGTCCGATTTCAAAATAAATTATATATTTTAGTTCGTGGGAAAATGGGTAACCGAGTTTTGATTCGAACCTCGGGTTTTGACCATGGGGCCCAGGGGCGATTTTGGAATTTTTGAGAAAAACTTTGGGAAATTTATTTTTATGCATTCAAATTGATTTATTTAATGTTTATTAAAGCAATTAATTAATTTGTGGCTAGATTCGAGCGGATTGGAGGTGGAATCACGGGGTAAAGCCATAGTTGAAGCTTGAATTGAGTTCAAGGCATCGAGGTAAGTGTTTGGTTTAACCCTAGCTTGAGGGAATAGGAGTTGAGTCTTATTTGCTACTTGCTAAGTGTTGAGTACGATGTATAGGCATGGTGACAGAGTATCTATACATTGGTGTC
Organism: Nicotiana glauca; assembly: GCA_026770625.1. Taxonomy (NCBI): domain Eukaryota; kingdom Viridiplantae; phylum Streptophyta; class Magnoliopsida; order Solanales; family Solanaceae; genus Nicotiana; species Nicotiana glauca. Next base: position 31,315 of record MU673176.1, read on the forward strand.
TAGCATGACCGCGAGTCTTTAATTGCGAATAGTTGGGATTTTGTTGTAGCTTCCATGCTCAATTGATGGATTCTATGTGTTTTAAAGATCTTGTGAAAGAAATTATGACCTTTGAAATTCGTGGAGCGTTGGCTCGAGTTGAAATGTAATTATGAAGGTATATAAGACAAGTAAATCTTGGGAGTATTGGCTCGAGTGATAATGTGAACTATGAGATGAAAGTGAACGAAAGGTAAAGAGTTAATGATTTGTTCCCTTGCTGGGACATTGTTGATTATTGAATATTTTTCCTTGCCGGGACATTGTGATTATTGATTTTTTACCCTTGCCGGATTTTTAATTGCTTATTTGTATTCCCTTACCGAGATTTTCATTATTATTTATTTATCCCCTAACCCTTTTTTGTGATTGTTGTTTGGGTGAGGAAGAGTGTTAAAACACGAAGGGTGATACCGTGCATTGTTTGTTATTGTAAGGAAAGAATGAAAAGCACGAATGGTGTGTCGTGCAATGCTCGCTTATTATGCAAAAAGAGTGTTAAAGCACGAAGGGTGATGTCTTGCCTCATGATGTACCATTCTGTGCCGATTCTATTGATATATGTGAGGAATGAGAGTAAAAGCACGAAGGGTGACGCCGTGCACATGTTATTTCTTGGCGAGTATGAGAGTAGAAGCACGAAGGGTGATGCTGTGCACTTGTTGATTTCTGTTTCATTACATGCTATTGAGTTGTGGGGTTTTTCCTTCGTTACTGGACGATTCTTATTTGGAAATTATTATACTCCCCACAACATGCTTCCCCTCCCATAATGTTTATCTGTTCTGTATTTTGATTTCGCTGTAGATATATGAAATTGCACAGGTTATGTGGTAGTTCGGTCTAGCCTCATCACTACTTCGCTGGGGTTAGGCTAGACACTTACCAGCACATGGGGTTGGTTGTGCTGATACTACAATCTGTGCTATTTTGCACAAATCCAGGCTTCGAGCAGTAGTAGCAGCAGCATTAGTGTGGGAGCAGGCCTTCAGTCCAGTGAGACCCGAGGTTGCCTTGCAGGCGTCCGCAGGCGCGGCATCTCCCTTATCCTCTCTTTTAGTCTGTTATCTCATTGTATTCGAGACAAACAGTTTATGTTTTCTTTCAGACATTAGTATTTAGTATTCTTAGCAGTTCTTGAGTATAGTGACACTAGTCTTGGGTAGAGGATTTTGTTGAACTTTCTGCATTTCTATTTAGTTTTATATAATGTTAAGACTTCCGCTTATTATTTAATCTCGTTGATTTTATATTATTGCCAATAATTGTTAAAAAGGGATTATGTTGTTAACGAAAAGTAATTAAATTTGGCTTGCCTAGCTTCTACGAGTAGGCACCATCACGACCCTCGAGGGTGAGAAATCCGGGTTGTGACAAGTTGGTATCAGAGCTCTGGGTTACATAGGTCTCACAACTCACGGACAAGCTTAGTAGAGTCTGAGGGATCGGTACGGAGACATCTGTGTTTATCCCCCAGAGGCTACAGAGTTAGGAAAAGTTTCACATTTGTTCTTTCCTGTCGTGCGATTTGGTTTCTCAATGCTAATTGAATTTTTACTCTGTTCTTTCGCAGATGGTGAGAACACGTGCTTCCTCATCTTCTGATCAGCAGTCCGAGCCCCAGGTAGCTCTCGCTAGGGGCAGAGGATGAGGCCGTGCTAGAGGCTAAGGTAGGGAAAGAGCTCAGGCCCGAGCAGCAGCACTATTGGCGGAGCCTCAGGTCGACTTTGATGAGGAGGTTCCAGAACCAGCCCCAGCAGTTCCGGTGGGCCCAGCTCAGGTCCCAGAGGGGTTTATTGCCACCCTAGTTCTTCAGGATGCGTTGGTCTAATTGGTGGACCTCATGGAGAGTGTTACCCGAGTGGGTTTGCTTCCTATAGCACTAGCTATATCTCAGGCTGGAGGAGGGGCCCAGACTCCTGCTACTCGAACTCCGGAGCAGGTAGTTCCTCAGGTTCAGGCTCTAGAAGTTCATCCAGGTTGAGCAGCTCAACCGGGTGTGGTAGCCCAGGTAGGTAACGGGGCAGCTATGTCTGTCGATACTTTGTGGAGGTTGGATAGGTTCACCAAGATCTTTACTACCACTTTTTAGGTGCATCTGCCGAGGATCCTCAGGATTATTTGGACAGCTGCCACAAGGTTCTTCAGAACATGGGTATTATTGAGTCTAATGGAGTTCACTTTGCTGCATTTCGCCTATCTGGATCCGCCAAGACTTGGAGGAGGGATTTCTGTTTAGCTAGACCAGCAGGGTCTCCATCCTTGATATGGGATCAATTTTCAGTGTTGTTTCTGGAGAAGTTTCTCCCTATCACATAGCGTGAGGCCTATAGGAGGCACTTCGAACGTCTCCATCAGGGATCCATGCCAGTCACCCAGTAGGAGACCAGGTTTATTGAGTTGGCTCGCCATGCTACTGTCATACTCCCCACTGAGAGGTAGAGAGTGAGACGGTTTATTGATGGACTTATCCAGCCTATTCTTCTCCAGATGGCTAGAGAGGCAGGGAGTGATATTACTTTTCAGGAGGCGGCCAATGTGGCCCAGAGGATTGAGATGGTATTGCCACAGTGGGGTGGTCATAGAGCAGACAAGAGACCCCGTCAGTCAGGTCGATTCAGTGGTGCCTCATCTGGAGGCAGAGATTCTTATGATAGGAGTCAGCCTTCTAGGCCTTTCCAGTCAGCCCTCCAGGTTTCTCAGGGTGCCCCAGGTGATCGTGGTTTTCGTGGGCATTATTCTAATTAGCAGTCATTCAGTACACCGTCGGCTCCTATCAGTGCGCCGCCGCTTTAGAGTTTTTGTGGTGTTCATTCAGGTCGACATGGCCAGCAGACTTAGCAGCCGAGGGCTTGTTACACTTGTGGGGACACGGGTCATATTGCTAGATTTTTCCCTTGAGCACCGACCAATTCTCAGCACCAGGGTTCTCGTGCCATGGTTCAAGCACCAGCTGCTCCACAGCCAGCCCAGCCAGCTAGAGGTGGGGGTAGAGGTCATAGAGGTGGAGGTAGAGGTCATAGAGGTGGAGCTCAGACCGGCAGAGGTTGAGGCCAGCCAGCAGCAGGCCATCCTAGAGAGGTAGAGCAGAGTGGTGAGGCCCAACCCTGATGTTATGCTCTTCAGGCTAGGCCCGAGGTAGAGGCTTCAGATGCAGTTATTACAAGTACGGTTTTGGTTTGTGATAGAGATGCTTCAGTGTTGTTTGATTCGGGGTCTACGTATTCGTATGTGTCATCCTATTTTGCTTCGTATTTGATCATGCCTAGTGATGTGTTGGGTATTCCTGTTTATGTGTCTACACCGATAGGTGATTCCATTATGATCGATCGAGTCCATCGCTCTTGTGTCGTGGTGATTGGGGGTCTGGAGACTCGTGTAGATTTGTTGCTTTTAGATATGGTCGACTTTGATGTTATATTGGGGATGGACTGGTTATCACCCTATCACGCTATCTTGGACTGCCATGCCAAGATGCTGACCTTAGCTTTATCGGGTATGCCTCGTTTAGAGTGGAGAGGGACTCCAGGTCATTCTACCCGCAGTGTCATACCATATGTGAAGGCTCGGCGTATGGTCGATAAGGGGTGTTTGGCTTATTTAGCTTATGTTCGGGATTCTAGTGCTGAGGTTCCCTTTATCGATTATGTGCCCGTTGTTTGTGAGTTCCCTGATGTTTTTCCTTCAGACCTACTGGGTATGCCACCCGACAGGGATATTGATTTCTGTATTGATCTGTTTCTGGGCACTCAGCCCATTTCTATCCCGCCATATCATATGGCCCCGCCGGAGTTGAAGGAGTTAAAAGAGCAGTTGCAGGATTTGCTTAAGAAGGGTTTCATTAGACCCAGTGTGTTTCCTTGGAGTGCGCCGGTGTTATTTGTCAAGACGAAGGATGGGTTAATGAGAATGTGTGTTGTTTACTAGCAATTGAACAAGGTAACGGTCAAGAATAAGTACCTACTACCGAGGATTGATGATTTGTTCGACCAGCTTCAGGGTGCCAGGGTATTTTCTAAGATAGACTTGCGATCTGGTTACCATCAGTTGAGGATTAGGGCATCCGATGTCCCTAAGACATCTTTCCGCACTCGGTATGGGCATTATGAGTTCTTGGTTATGTCATTTGGGTTGACAAATGCCCCAGCAACTTTCATGGACTTGATGAATCGAGTGTTCAGGCCTTATTTGGATTCATTCGTGATAGTATTCATTGATGATATATTGATATACTCCCGCAGCCAGGAGGAGCACGAGCGACACCTTAGAGTGGTTCTTCAGACTCTGAGGGATAGTCAGTTATATTCTATGTTCTCGAAGTGTGAATTCTGGTTGGGTTCAGTTGCATTTCAGGGTCATGTTGTATCAGCTGAGGGTATTTATGTGGACCCAAAGAAGATAGAGGAAGTCAAGAACTGGCCTAGACCAGCATCAACTACAGATATTCGAAGTTTCTTGGGTTGGCAGGCTACTACAGACGATTCGTGGAGAGATTTTCATCTATTACAGCCCCGATGACCAGATTAACCCAGAAGGGTGCCCAATTCAGATGGTCGGATGAGTGTGAGGCAAGCTTTCAGAAGCTCAAGACAGGTCTGACTACGGCACCGGTGTTGGTTTTGCCCACAGGTTCAGGGCCCTATACAGTCTATTGTGATGTTTCCCATGTTGAGCTTGGAACAATGTTGATGCAATATGGCAATGTCATTGCCTATGCTTCGAAGAAGTTGGAGATTCATGAGAAGAACTATCCAGTGCATGATCTAGAGTTAGAAGCCATTGTTCACGCATTGAAGATCTGGAGGCATTATTTGTATGGCGTGGCGTGTGAGGTGTTCACTGATCACAAGAGTCTTTAGTACTTGTTCAAGCAAAAGGAGTTGAATTTGAGGCAGAGGAGGTAGTTGGAGTTGTTGAAGGATTATGATGTCACCATTCTTTATCATCCGAGGAAGGCCAATGTAGTGGCTGATGCTTTGAGTAGGAAGTCAACTAGCATGGGCAGTCTTGCTTATATTCCGGTCAGTCAAAGGCCGCTTGCTTTGGATGTTCAGGCTTTAGCCAATCAGTTTGGGAGACTGGATGTTTTTGAGCCTAGTTGTGTGTTATCTTGCACGGTCGCTCGTTCTTTATTATTGGAGCGTATCCGTGATCAACAGTTTGATGATCCCCATTTGTGTGTCCTTAGAGACAGGGTGCAACAACGAGGTGCCAAGAAGGTTACCTTACATGCGGATGGAGTTTTGAGATTTCAGTGGGAGTTTGTGTGCCCAATGTGGATGGGCTTCGAGAGTTGATTTTGGAGGAGGCCCATAGTTCCAGGTACTCTATTCATTCGGGCGCCGCGAAGATGTATCAAGATTTGCGGCAGCATTATTGGTGGTGTAGGATGAATAAGGATATCGTAGCATATGTGGCTCATTGTTTGAATTGTCAGCAGGTTAAGTACGAGCATCAAAGGCCTGGTGGTTTATTTCAGAGGATTGAGCTTCCCGAGTGGAAGTGGGAGTGGATTACTATGGATTTTGTTACTGGACTTCTGCTGACTCGGAAGAAGTTCGATACGATATGGGTTATTATTGATAGGCTGACCAAGTCAGCACATTTCATTCTTGTGGCAGTCTCCTATTCTTCTAAGTGGTTCGCTGAGATCTATATTCGGGAGATTGTTCGCCTTCATGGTATGCCCGTGTCTATCATTTTGGATCGGGGTACGCAGTTTACCTCACGTTTCTAGAGAGCGGTGCTGCAAGAGTTGGGCACACGGGTAGATTTGAGCATGACATTTCATCCCCAGACGGATAGTCAGTCCGATCGGACTATTCAGATTCTAGAGGATATGCTTCGAGCTTGTGTTATTGACTTTTGAGGTTCGTGGGATCAGTTCTTGCCTTTAGTGGAATTTGCCTACAACAACAGCTACCAGTCGAGCATCCAGATGGCTCCTTATGAGGCTTTATATGGTAGGCGGTGTCGGTCTCCGGTTGGATGGTTTGAGACAGGAGAGGATCGATTGTTGGGTACAGATTTGGTTCAGGAGGCCTTGGACAAGGTCAAGATCATCCAGGATAGGCTTCGTTCAGCTCAGTCTAGGCAAAAGAGTTATGCAGACCGCAAGGTTCGAGACGTGGTATTTATGGTTGGTGAGCGAGTATTGCTCCGAGTGTCACCTATGAAGGGCGTGATGAGATTTGGGAAGAAATGGCAAGCTTAGCCCTAGATTCATTGGTCCGTTTGAGATTCTTGATCGAGTGGGAGATGTGGCTTATAGACTTGCATTGCCGCCTATCTTATCAGCCATGCATCCAGTTTTTCATGTATCTATGCTTCGGAGGTATCACGGCGATCCAACCCACGTGTTAGATTTCAGTACTGTCCAGTTGGACAAGGACCTGTCTTACGAGGAGGAGTCGGTAGCTATTTTGGACCGGCAAGTTCGTCAATTGAGATCCAAGAGTTTTCCTTCTGTGCGTGTTCAGTGGAGAGGTCAGCCTCCTGAGGCATCGACCTGGGAGTCCGAGTCCGATATGTGGGGCCGTTATCCTCATCTTTTTCCTGAGTCAGGTACTTCTTTCTTTTGTCCGTTCGAGGACGAACAGTTGTTTTAGAGGTGGAGAATGTGAGGACCCAAAGGGGTCATCACTTGTTTCCTTACTCTTTCTGCGCTTCCGAGGCCTTAAAAACCTCATTTAGGGTTGCCTTGATTTGCATGCATAGTCCGGGCGCGTAGCCGGAAAGCTTAAATATGAATTCTCTTTGAAAAATGCTAAATTTTGATATTAAAATTAATAAATTTGACTTCGGTCAACATTTTGGGTAAACGGACCCGGACCCATAATTTAATGGTCCCGGAGGGTCCGTAGGAAAATATGAGACTTGGGCGTATGCCCGGAATCGAATTTCGAAGTTCCAAGCCCGAGAAATGAATTTTTGTGTGAAATTGTTTTTTGAAAATAATTAAGGAAATTGGAAATGGAATTTGATTAAAAGACTGTGGTATCGGGCCCGTACTTTGGTTCCGGCGCCCGGTACAAGTCTTGTATATGGTTTAAGCGCTTTTTGTAAAGTTTGGTTGAAATCGGACGTTGTTTGACGTGTTTCGGACTTAAAACTCTAAATTTTAAAGTTTATGAAGTTGGAAGAAGAACTAGTGATTTTGAGGTTTTATTCACTGTTTTGATGTTATTTTGGCGATTTGATCGCACGGATAAGTCCGTAGGATGTTATTGAGGTTGTGTGCATATTTGGTTTGGAGCCCCGAGGGCTCGGGTGAGTTTTGTGTAGGTGTCAGATTGCTTTTTTGGAAAATCTGGTATCACTGATCTGCAGGCTTCGCATTTGCGATGCCAACATTCGCTAATGCGAAGGTCTATCTCTCACAAATGCGAAGGTTGGTTCGCAAATGCGTAACCAGCCCAGGCCTGCCAATGTTCGGAAATGCGAGACCTTATTCGCAAATTGGAAGGTCCTCTGATAGGCCTGAGTTCACAAATGCGAACAAAAATGTCGCATTTCACATTTCCCATATCTACAGCCCAATATATTTTATACTTACCGATTTTGAACTTCATTTTTCACATTTTATCAAACTCAAATACCCATAGGCGATTTTCCAAGAATTCTTTCTTCTCCAAATCAATTGTAAGTTAATTTTACTCATTTCTTTCAATCATTAACATCATTTAAGATGTTTTCCACTTAAAATCAATGATTTTCATGGGTGAATTTAAGGTTTTTGGGTAGAACCTAGGTTTTCTAACAACTGGGGATTTGGACCTCAATTTGAGGTCCGATTTCAAAACAAATTACATATTTGAGCTCGTGGGGGAATGGGTAACCGGGTTTTGGTTCGAACATCAGGTTTTGACCACGTGGGCCTGGGGGCAATTTTTGAATTTTTGGGAAAACCTTTGGGAAATTCATTTTTATGCATTCAAATTGATTCATTTCATGTTTATTAAAGTAATTAATTAATTTATGGCTAGATTCAAGTGGATTGGAGGTGGAATCACGGGGTAAAGACATAGTTGAGGCTTGAGTTGAGTTCAAGGCATCGAGGTAAGTGTTTGGTTTAACCCTAGCTTGAGAGAATAGGAGTTAAGTCTTTTTTGCTACTTGCTAATTGTCGAGTACGATGTATAGGCATGGTGACAGAGTATCTATATATTGGTGTCTAGCATGACCGTGAGTCCTTAATCGCGAATAGTTGGGATTTTGTTATAGCTTCCATGCTCAATTGATGGCTTCTATCTGTTGTAAAGATCTTGTGAAAGAAATTATGACCTTTGAAATTCGTGGAGCGTTGTCTCGAGTTGAAATGCAATTGTGAAGGTATATGAGGCAAGTAAATCTTGGGAGCATTGGCTCGAGTGATAATGTGAACTATGAGATGAAAGTGAACGAAAGGTAAAGAGTTAATGATTTGTTCCCTTGCCGGGACGTTGTTGATTATTGAATATTTTTCCTTGCCGGGACGTTGAGATTATTGATATTGTACCCTTGCCGGGTTTTTAATTGTTTGTTTGTGTTCCCTTACCGGGATTTCCATTATTGTTTATTTATCCCCGTGCCCTTGTTTGTGATTGTTGTTTGAGTGAGGAAGAGTGTTAAAGCACGAAGGGTGATGCCGTGCATTGTTTGTTATGGTAAGGAAAGAGTGTAAAGCACGAAGGATGATGTCGTGCAATTTTCGCTTATTATGCGAAAAGAGTGTTAAAGCACGAAGGGTGATTTTGTGCTGCACAATATACCATTCCGTGTCGATTCTATTGATATATGTGAGGAATGAGAGTAAAAGCACTAAGGGTGATGCCGTGCACGTGTTATTTCTTGGCGAGTATGAGAGTAGAAGCACGAAGGGTGATGCCGTGCACTTGTTGATTTCTGTTTCATTACATGCTATTGAGTTGTGTTGTTTTTCCTTCGTTACTGGACGATTCTTATTTGGAAATTATTATACTCCCCACAGCATGCTTCCCCTCCCATAATGTTTATCTGTTCTGTATTTCGATTCCGCTGTAGATATATGAAATTGCACAGGTTATGTGGTAGTTCGGTCTAGCCTCATCACTACTTCGCCGGGGTTAGGCTAGACACTTACCAGTACATGGGGTCGGTAGTGCTGATACTACACTCATAAACCTGGCGAAGTAGTCACGAGGCTAACCCGGTGAAGTAGTGACGAGGCTAGACCGGACTACAACATAAACCTGTGCAATTATATATACATATACAGCGAAATCGAGATAAACCTATGCAATTATATATACATATACAGCGGAATCGAGATACAGAGATAACTAATCAATATGGGAGAGGGAGCATGCTATGGGGAAAGTAACAATTCCAAGTAAAAGTCAACTAGTAAAGAAGGAAACTACATATCTCAGACATCAATAAAGAATCAGAAAGCATCAAGTGCACGGCATCACCCTTCGTGCTTTTACTCTCATCCTCACCACGCAATGATATAATAAAATATGTACGGTATCACCCTTCGTGATTTTACTCTATTTCCTCACATATAATAAATAGAATCGGCACAGAATGGTACATCATGCGACACAACATCACCCTTCGTGCTTTACTCTCTTTCCTCACAATAAGCAAACAATGCACGTCATCACCCTTTGTGCTTTACACTCTTTCCTTACCATAACAAATAATGCATGGCATCACCCTTCGTGCTTTAACACTCTTCCTTACCCAAAAAACAATCACAAGCAAGGGGCAAGGGAATAAATAAAATAATAATAGAAATCCCGACAAGGAAATACAATTAAACAATTAAATCCCGGCAAGGGTACAACATCAATAATCTCAACGTCCCGGCAAGGGAAAATAATCAATAAGCAACAATATCCTGGCACGAGAACAATTTAGATACTCTTTCTCTTTCTTTCACTTTTATTTCATATCTCACTTTACCACTTCAGCCAATTGTGAAGACCCAAAGGTTCATCACCTATTTTCTCTTTTATTCCGTACTTTCGAGGCCTTGAAAACCTCATTTTTTACTTGTCTCGATTTACGTGCGCAGTCCGGGCGCGTAGCCAGAAAGTTTATATGTTAAATTCTGTGAAAAATTTCAAATGTGGCTTTAAAACGATTAAAGTTGACTTGGGTCAACATTTTGGGCAAACGGACCCAGACCCGTGATTGGAAGTCCCGGAGGGTCCGTAAGAAAATATGGGACTCAGGCGTATGCCCGAAATCGAAATCCGAGGTCCCGAGCCCGAGAAATAAATTTTTAAAAGAAATTGTTCTTCTGAAATTTATTTGTAACTTTGAAATGAAAATAGATTAGAAAACATTGGTATCGAGTACGTATTTTAATTCCGGCGCCTGGTACATTTCTTATATGTGGTTTAAGCGCTTCCTGTGAAATTTGGTTGAAATCGGACATCATTTGACGTGTTTCGGACCTAAAACTCTAAGTTTGAAAGTTTATGAAGTTTGATGAAAAAGTGATGATTTTAGGATTGATTCCTCGTTTATGATGTTATTTTGGCGATTTAATCGCATGGTTAAGTTCGTAGGATGTTGTTGAGTTAGTGTGTGTGTTTGGTAGGAGCCTCGAGGGCTCGGGAGTGATTCAGAGGTGGTTCGGGATGGTTTAAACATAGCTAAAAAGTTGCAGAAAATTAGCTGTTGTCTGTGCCCAGAATCCTTCTATGCGATCGCACTCTCCTCCCCGCGATCGCATAGCATAAAAAACTAGCTTCATCTTGTTCTTCTATGAGATCTCATTATACCCTATGCGATCGCATTTCATTAACACCCAGCCCTTACCTTTTTTTCTATGCGATCGCAACCTCGCCTCCACGATCGTAGTGCACAGCCAGCCTTACCCTATGCGATCACAATCCCTTTTCCGCGATCGCATAGGGAAATTTCTCCCAGTGATTTTAAATACCAAAAACAGAACAGTGATGGGAGAAATTCCACAAAACACACGAGCTCTTCTTCTCCACAGCCCTAGGCGATTTTTAGAGCACTTCTTTACCAAATATTCTTGGGTAAGTATTATCTAACTCGCTTTCTTTATTTTCTATCATCATCCATTGAAATCCTAGGCCTAAAACATGTAATCTAAGGTTGAAGTTGGGGGAAATGGGTAGAGTTAGGACTTTCTATTTTCTTCGATTTAGACCTCATTTTGGGGTCGAATTTGAAAAAAAATTGTATATTCGGGCTCGTGGGTGAATGGGTGATATGGAATTGGTCCGAACCTCGTGTTTGACCAAGCGGGCCCGGGGTCGATTTTGGAATTTTTGGAAGAAAAGTTTGGAATCTATATTTAGGCATTGGGTTTAGTTTGTTTAGCTATTATTAATATTGTAAAATTATTATTTCATAGATTTGACTGAGTTGGAGCCGAATTCGAGGGGTAAAGCTATACTAGAGGCTTGAGTTGGGTTTGGAGCATTCGAGGTAAGTGTTTGATCTAACTTTGGCTTGAGGGAATAGGATTAGAGTATTATTTGCACATTGCTAAATGTTGAGTACGGTGTATAGGCATGGTGACGAGTATCTATACACCGGGGTCTAGCATGACCGTGAGTCCTTATTTGTGCTTATTTGGGATTCTGTAGTGATTCTTCCTTGTTTAATTGATGGTTTCTATATAATGTGAACAGTATGAAGGGGAAATATGATTTGTAAATTCCTTGGAGCGTTGGCTCGAATTATGACATGATTAGGAAGTAAGAAATGAACGAAAGAGAAATAGATGTAATTATTCCCTTGTCGGGATGTGTAAGTTATTGTTGTTGCTCCCTTGCCGGGAATTAACTATTTATTTGTGTTCTCCCTTGCCGGGATAGTTGGATTGATACTTGTTCCCTTGCCGAAAAACCATTATATATTATGAAATGGGATCGTGTGGCACGCCGACCACTTATATATTATTAGATGGGATCGTGTGGCACGCCGACCACTTATATGTTATTAGATGGGATCATGTGGCATGCCGACCACTTATATATTATGAAATGGGATCGTGTGGCACGCCGACCACTTATATATTATGAAATGGGATCGTGTGGCACGCCGACCACTTATATATTATGAAATGGGATCGTGTGGCACGCCGACCACTTATATATCATGAAATGAGATTGTGTGGCACGCCGACCACGTATTCTGTGTTAGAAGGGATCAGTTGTAGTTTTCCTTATTTATTCCTACCGTTCTATTTTATCTGTTAGCCCCAAAAGCATGTTCCCCTCCCAGTCTTAATTATTACTTACCGTTGTTATTTTGTAGTACTTGTATATATACATATCTGCACAGGTTGATTAGTAGTCCTGTCTAGCCTCGTCACTACTTCGTCGGGGTTAGGCCAGGCACTTACCAGCACATGGGGTCGGTTGTGCTGATGCTACACTTTGTGCATCTTTTTGCACAGATCACAGTACCAGAGCAGGAGCTTTTGGACAGCAATAGGAGCATTAGGAGCTGACTTCAGTCCAGAGATTCCCGAGGTAGCCTTGCTGACTTCCGCATGGCCCGGAGTCTCTCTTATCTTTGTTTTTCGTTTGATTTCCGTTGTATCAGATCAGACAGTACTGTATTTTTATTTAGACTTTGTATTTAGCATTCTGTAGAAGTTCGTGACTTTGTGACACCAGGTCTGGGTAGAGATGAAGTCGAACTTCCGCACTTGGTTTCAGTTATATATGTTTTGAGACTTCCGCTTTTATAGTAATTGTCTCACTTTTCTTTATATTGTTGATGTTGTTAAGAGAAGTATTAAATTAATTGGCTTGCCTAGCTCCCATTAGTAGGCACCATCACGACTCCCGATGGTGAGAATCCGGGTCGTGACACCAATGCTCCAAAGGGTTCAATCATTTCATATACTTTTACAATTGTAATATAACTTGAGCCAATGCTCCTCGATGTTCATAGGTCACAATTTCCTTTCACAAGCTTTTCACAACAAATAGGAATCATTACCACGGCAAGAAAAATACAACAAAATCAAGATATTCACAATTTAAAGACTCACGGTCATGCTAGACACCAACGTATAGATACTCGTCACCATGCCTATACGTCGTACTCGACAATTACCACATAGCAAATAGGACTCAACTCCTAATCCCTCAAGCTAAGGTTAGACCAAACACTTACCTCAAACTTCCACAGCCAATTCAATCCTCAATAACCGCCTTTTCTTTCGAATTCTGCTCCAATTCAATTGTATCTATATATAAATGACTTAAATACATCAATAAATGCTAAACAATGAGAACCCAATGCCTAATTATAGCCTTTCCATTATTTTTCCCAAAAACTCAAAAATCGACCCCGAGCCCGCTTGGTCAAAATACGAGGTTCGGATCAAAATCAAATTACCCATTCACCCACGAGCCCGAATACATAATTTATTTTCAAATTCGACCCCAAAACGAGGTCTAAATCAAGAAAAATAAAAAAGCCCTAACTCTATCCAAATTTCTAATTTTCTACCCTTAATCACATGTTTTAGGCCTAAAAATTCATTAGATATTGATGAAAATAAAAAAATGAGTTGGAGATTACTTACCCAAGAAGTTATGGAGAGAAAATGCTTCACATCGCCCTAGAGCTTTGGAGAAGAAGGAACTTTGGGAATTTTGTAAAAATCCCGTTTGCATTCTGTTTTTGGAACTTAAAATAACTGGGAGGATTTTTTCATCACGTTCGCGATAAGCTCACTGCACTCGTGATTAGTTAGGTCAGGCAGACCTTCGCGTTCGCAGAAGTCGGCTCGCGTTCGCGGAGCTTTGTTTCCTCAAGCCTACGCATTCGCGGTCATAGTGTCGCGTTCGCGAAGAACAATTGGTGACCCTTCCCCCTGTACCCTACGCGTTAGCGACTCCAGGCCCGCGTTCACGAAGGGAGACCCCCCAATGCTTCGCGTTCGCAACCTGGTTTACGCGTTCGAATTGAAGGAATTTTCCTTCAGCAATATTTACTCATCGCGTTCGCGGGAGGACGAAGGACATACCAGAACTGGAAAAACCTGCAACTTTTAGGCCAAAAACCATTCCGAAACACTCCGAGCCTTTGGGGCTCCTAACCAAACACATGTACTGAATCAACAACATCATACAAACTTATTTGTGTGATCAAATTGCCTAAATAACCTCAAAAACAAAGAACCAAACCTCAAAATCAAGGATTTCTCTCAAACTTCATCAAGTTTCAAATTTAGAACTTTAAGTCCGAATCACGTCAAACTATGTCCGTTTTTAACCAAATTTTACATAAACATCTTAATTCATATATAAGACCTGTACCGAACATCGAAACAAAAATACGGGCCCGATATCAACACGTTCTAATCAAATATCATTTCGATTTTCCTTAACAATTTCAGAAATACAATTTCTTTTAAAAATTCATTTCTCGGGATCGGGACCTCGAAATTCGATTCCGGGCATACGCCCAAGTTTCATATTTTCCTGTGGACCCTTCGGGACCGTCAAATCAGGGGTTCGGGTCCATTTGCCAAAAATGTTGACCAAAGTCAAATTTATTCATTTTAACATAAAAACTTAGCATTTTTTTTACAGAATTTCATATTTAAGCTTTCCAGCTACGTGTCCGGACTGCGCACAACTCTAAATGAGGTTTTCAAGGACTAGCAAACATAAAATTAATTAAAAACAGGTGATGACCCTTTGGGTCGTCACAATTATTGAATATTTAAAACTTGAAATTCTTGTCTGGTGGTGAAAAATACGGTTAATGATCCATTATCATTAAATTCATTCAAATATTTATAATTTATGCTTAAAAAATAGTTCAAACGCCGATTTAGTGATTTTCTGTAAAAAGCTCAAAACTCTACTATTGGAACTTAGAAAGTACGGAAAATGGTCAAAACTGCCCCTAGACTATTGAGGTTGGTACAATAATGCCCTCCGTTCATCTATTTTGAAAAAATTGCCCTCACCGTTATCTTTAGATAAAAAAAAATTAATTAATTTTCACGTGTCATAACGGAAAAAAGGTCAAATCTGCCCCTAGACTATTGGAGTTGGTACAATAATACCCCTCATCTCAAAAAATCTCTCCCCCACCCCCTTCACCCTGCCCCTCTAGTGTGTGTGCGTTCATATTCTTCTTGTTCTTCTCATCCTTTTTTTGACCTTGCACTCTATTTGAATAATCACTACAAACATCATTAAAGTTTTATTTTCAGACAACCAATTTTAGTCACCAATACTTTACGTCATACAATGTGTGTGAGTTTATTTTAATTTAGGTGAGTTTTAAGTTAGGCCAATAGGACGATGACACATGGAAATTAATTAAAAAAAATTGCCTAACATGGTCTTTGAAAGTTGTATGACGTAAAGTATTGGTAACTAAAAATTTTAGTTGTCTGAAAATAAAACATTAATGATGTTTGTATTGATTATTCAAATAGAGTGCAAGGTCAAAAAAAGGATGAGAAGAACAAGAAGAATATGAACGCACACACGCTAGGGAGGGTGGAGAGGGAGGGTGGAGAGGGTGTGGGGAGAGATTTTTTGAGATGAGGGGCATTATCGTACCAACTCCAATAGTCTAGGGGCAGGTTTGACCTTTTTTCCATTATGACACGTGAAAATTAATTAATTTTTTTTTTATCTAACATGGCCGTTAGTCGTAAGGGCATTCTTGAGCTGAAAAGATAACGGTGAGGGAAATTTTTTCAAAATAGGTGGACGGAGGGCATTATTGTACCAACTCCAATAGTCTAGGGGTAGTTTTGACCCTTTTCCGTAGAAAGTATTGAAGAAGACAAAGTAAATCTAATTGATTTGGTATTATTTAACTAAATTCTGATTGGAGATTGTTTGTGCGAGTTGTTGGAAGTTTTGTTTCAAATTTATATCACTTGGAGCAGATTTAGGGTGGTTTGATTGAAATTAAGGGGCAAATATAGCATAAACTCTACCACTCTGGTATACCTAAATAGCAACATCATGCCAACTTTGTAGACTTGATAAACAACTTAACACATAGGTATAGTAAATATAACATAAGCTCTATTAATATAGTAGAGAACGCCGAAGAGCAATACATCTGTGCGGCTCGGGGGGAGACACTTTAAATACCGCTAATTTTAGAGACATTCGGCTAAGACCAGCTTTCACACCTCATTTTTTCGAAGATAAGAGAATTTTTCCAATTAAAGTGACATTATTTGAAATGATATCATTTATTTAATTAGAGTCGTCACTTAGGATAGTTATTATGGTGTTCCAAGCCACGATTTATTTTAAAAGTCCAAATCGAGGAAATTAACTCTATTTTATGGTCCGTGAACACAGAAAATCGTAAGAAATTCTGTTAACTCCAGAGAATGTGTGAGGCACTCCCGAGTCATGTGATTTTAGCACAATCACTCAACTATTAGTAATTGGCTTAATTATCTGATTTAATACATATTTAAAACCTATTGTGCCCTTTTACTTTTTAATTATTTTAATTATTTAATTAACTGCATTTAGTGTTTATAGAATTTATTTAAATAAGTCACGATTTTGCGCACTTATTGTTTTTGTACACATTGTGAATCACGCCACGTGAAACGAACCCATAATTCATAACATGTTTATTTTAATTACTATTTGAAGTTTTGATCGAGTCGCGTGAAACACATACTCAAATTGGGAATTATATCATGACTATGACACGGGAACCGTACCCATAATATGATTTTATTTATCGCTCTTAAAGCAAACTACAATATTCAGAATTATCTTCCTAAGCTGCTTTGAGATTTGTGGTAAGGTCATGATCTATGGAAAGGTCTTTGTAAGATCAGTTATTAGATGTATTAGCGGATTCACTCACGTAACTAAATGAGAGAAAGAATTAATGTATAAGAAGTGGGTTAATTGTAATTATGTTAAGAGACTGAGTCAGCTCATGAAAGAAAAATGAGCCAACTTTTGCTATTAACAAAACAAAAACGATTGTGTTCCAAAAATTCAAATACCGCTTCGGCTATGTTGGGCGGGTATAAGCGGACATGGGCCAAGTATGGGGTAAAATACGACAAGCCTATATTTTTTGAGAAGTTTTCGTATATGTACCATATATCAAATTATATTACCAAATATGTTTATAGTTTGCATATTACCATTCATGCTAATAGTATTTCTATAAAATATAGATCATGCATTAAATAAGGAATCATTGTAGCTGTAGGCTTTCTTATTTAGGGGCTAAAATTGGAGGATTAAATATTCTTCCAGATCTTCCAAACGCAAATCACACACATTAATCTTCTTCGTCAGTTTCGTTTTAAATTTAGCTTCTCTACATCAAACGCAATTATTCTTCTACAATTCAAAAACGAATTGATTATTCTTGTACAATTCAAAAATGAATTGATTATTCTTCTACAATTCACAAATAAAAAACGACTAAATCTACTACAGTTCTTCTACATCAAATGCAATTATGTCCAAATCTTAGTAATACAAAGCAAAGGAAAAGAGAACAGAAATTTCACCATTGATAACCATTAAAAAGCTTGAAAGCTTTGAATTCAAATTTGAATTTTTAAAAATTATTATTTGTTTGGATTGGGTGTTATTGAAAATAATTGGGAATATGGTTTGGAGTTTATACCTCAATTTTGAGGAGTTCCGGTGAAGATTAGACTTGGTTTTGACTGAATTTCAGATTGAAACTCGAAGAAGAAGAAGAAGAAGACGTATATTGCAGAAATTGTAGATAAATTGAAGAAAAATTGTAGACTGTTCTTTATTATTTTATTTTTTTTTTCATTTACTTATTGTATGAAAGTTGAACAACATTGTATAAAAATTATATTTAAGTGGATGATTTAGTACTATTTTGGACAAAAATATGTATAAAAAATGTGAAACATACATTTCAGGGAAAGCATGTTGAGTCCAAATATGTACCCAGTTTGTAGATATTTTGTAGATAAATTATAGATTATTTGTATTCTCATTGTAGATGCTTTATTTTCTGTTTCCACAAATAAAGAAATGACTAAAACTTTTACAAATCTTCTGAAAAACATAATTATGTCAAAAATCCCAATTATGCTACAATTGAATGAGAATTGAGATATTAAAATTTAATGTACCTAATTTATACGTATTTTGTAGATAAATTATAGATTATTTGTATTCTGATTATAGATGCTTTGTTTTCTGTTCTCACAAATAAAAAATGAATAAAACCTCAATAAATCTTCTGAAAAAAATACAATTATATTGAAAATTCCAATTATGCTACAATTGAATGGGAATTGAGATATTAAAATTTAATGTACCCAGTTTGTAGATATTTTGTAGATAATTTGTAGAAACATTGAAATTCTGTATTTTCATATTAATTTCAAATGATATGTAGTTTTGTTGTAGATTAAATGTAGAAAATAAGCCATTGTCAGTCTTATTTGACTCATTCCTCACATTCAACCTGTCACTACCCAAAATCCACTAAGGGTCGTGATGGCGCCGGGCACTGCTATCAGGCAAGCCAACCCAACTCAAATTACTTAATGAAGTTCTCATTTTAAACAATCTTGAAAACTAAGATTCTCCATCAATTTTTCATAAATAAAAAGATAACCGATTCAATTCAAATTAAATAATAAGCAATTAGTACAAAATATTTCAAAACCATCCCAGAACCCAGTGTCACAAGTGCATGGGCATCAACTGATAAGGAAATAAGATACAACATACGTCCGGAATACAGTGAACAGAAAGTAAATACAATATACTGGAAGGGACTATACTAGCTGCGGGCCGCCTAGAATAGTGCAACTCACCTAGTCCTAGAATCAACCGTGCTGCTACGCCCAGTAGGCCGCTAGAATTACATATACCTGTGCAACAAAAATGCACAGAAGTGTAGTATGAGTACGAAAACAACGAATACTCAATGAGTATCCCGTCTAATCTCGAAGAAGTAGAGATGAGATGGTCAACCTCGACACTTACTAGTGGTCCAATAATGGTGTTAATAATACATTAAATTGTAGATTTCTATAAACATGATTTTTAATCCAATAGAAGGAAACTAGGAAACAATTATTTCTTTTATACGAAATTTCCAGATTTTTCCTTTATATTATTACCCAAATATTCTCAAACTATGAAGAGGCACTAACAACTTAAATAAGTTCAAGGCAACAATACAAGCATGCGCATATTATGTCGAGGCGACAGCCCGATCCAACAGAAATAAACTGTGCACTTGCCCAGGGTCGACGGCACACCTATAGATGCATCTATTTAATCTGTTGAGGCGTTCGACCCGTTCCAAAATAAAACACACACAGACGGTCAATCATGTAGTCAACAAGGAACAATTATCCATAGAAAAGCCAATTCTCCTTTAAAGATTTTTGAAAATGAAGTTTTAATCTTTTGTGGAAATTCATTTACTAACTCGAGGTGATTTAAGCAATTCAAATGTCGATAAGTTTACAATTAATCCAAGTACAACATGCTTTTGGGTCCTAGATTACCCGGACAATAGCATAATAGTAGCTAAGCACGGATTCTCGTCATCTCGTGCGTACGTAGCCCCCACAAATAGGAGCACCTAACCAATTAACTCATCTATGGGGACAATTCCCTCTTACAAGGTTAGAAAGGAGACTCACCTCGCTCCGAAGATCCATAACCGACATTCTGCGCCCTTCCGAAGACTTGAATCGATACATAACGCTCCAAAACTTGTCATTAATTATGAAAACCCTCTCTAGAGATCCTCCAAGAATTGCCCCAAGCCAAGAAAAATCTTAGGAAATGGCCAAAACCCGACTTTAAAACAAGCATTCTGCCTTCAGCAATTTTCGCACCTGCGGTCCTATGACCGCTTCTGCGGTTCCGCAGGTGCGGTCCAAATACCGCTTTTGCGGTTCCCCCATCAGGCCTCCTCTTTTGCTTCTGTGACCTATCTTCTAAAGATGCGATCCCGCTTCTACACAACCCTGACCGCATCTGCGGTCCACTCCAAGCTGCCCCTCTTCCGTTTCTGCGACCAATCTTCCGCTTCTGCGACCAATCTTCCGCAGAGCGGTCCCATTTTTGCGGAAACCTGACCGCATCTGCGGTCCCAGCTCTCCTCCGCCCATACCGCATCTGGGGGTTCCTGGCCGCTTCTGCAGCCAAAACCTCGCAGGTGCGGTTACACCAAGTATCAACTGCTTCAGCCCTTCTTCAAATTCCAAATTTAATCCGTTAGCCATCCGAAATCCACCCGAGGCCCCCGGGACCTCAACCAAACCTACCAACCAATCCCAAAATACATTACGGACTTTCCCGAGGCCTCAAATCACATCAAACAACAATAAATCATGAATCGACCTCCAATCCAAACTTAATGAACTTTAGAATTTCAAACTTCTATTTTTGGTGTTTAAACCTATCAAATCACGTCCGATTGACCTCAAATTTTGCACACAAGTCATATTCGAAATTATGGACCTAATCCAACTTTCGAAATCGGATTCTGACCCTGATATCAAAAAGTCCACTTCTGGTCAAACTTCTCAAAAACCTTCAAATTTCTGTCTTTAGCCAAATGGCTCCAAAATGACCTACAGACCTCTGAATTCACTTCCGATCGCGCTCCCAACTCCAAAATCACCATACGGAGCTGCTCCCAGACTCGGAATCCCAAACGGACATCGATATCACTGAAATTCACTTCGACCCAAACTTATGAAATTTCTTTCAAAATGCTACTTTCCACAATAGGCGCCAAAACGCTCCCGAGTCTTCCAAAACCCGATCCCGGCATACACCCAAGTCCGAAATCATCATACGAACCTGCTGGAACCTTCAGATCTGATTCCGAGGTCGTTTTCTCAAAATTCCAATCCTAGTTAATTCTTTCAACTTTAAGCTTCCGAAATGAGAATCCTCTTTCCAAATCAACTCTGAACTTTCTGAAACATAATTCCGACCACGCATATGAGTCATAATACTTGAAATGAAGATGTTCATGACCTACTGAACGATGTGCTAGAGCTCAAAACGACCGGTCGGGTCGTTACATTCTCTCCTACTTAAACATACGTTCGTCCTCGAACATGCTGAGAACTATACTGAAATAGACTGAAATTACTGTTTAACACCTCCTGCACCTTCCCGTGCTACCACAACTCAGTTGAGCACATTACCTCGATCAATTTGGAAGATGTTTCTTTCTATTCAAGCAAATAAGACTTAGAGTCCAATTCCAACATCCGAAATTCTATGCTAGGCTTGTTTCCAACATATGCTCATCATATCAATCACTACACGCTGTACCCAAACTTGACTGCACAATTTTGCTGAATTCACACCCTGCATCACTTTACTCAGAAAACCACAATGACATTCTCTGATTAAGTAAACCAAAATTCCACAAATCTGATGCTCCCATTGCACCTTATGACCTACTTAGGCCTTGCTCTAGCTCTTATAATATATCCACGACGGAATAGATGTGAAGAAATTCATAACCAACTACAAAATTAACAAGTCATTTGGGTCTATACTCCTGATGAGAACCATCACTTCATTCTGAACCGAATAATGGCCTTAACTTCTTAATGCATTTCCTATAATCAAATTGCATTGATCCTAAATCCAATGATCTCGTCTCGCCCAGTACGAACTGCTCAGGCAATAAGCCACCCCAGATATAATCAAAAGTCTCATATGATGCCACCATGTGCCAATATGCAACCAATTCGAACGCAATACAAAAGGAAAACGAACTCTGGAAGGAATTACCTAACTCACACACTAATACGGACTTCCCTTAGAAAATAGGAAGCAAGACATACAAAATAGCATATAGAAAACTATACTCAACATCACACTGTTGCGGTGCGCAACCCGATCCAAATAACATACCCATGTCGGCGTGCCACCTGATCTACACATAGATCTCACATAAGGAGGTGCACATCGAGCTAGATTTTCTTATTAAATTAAAATACCGAATTTCGGTCACAAGCACGCTAAGTGCATAATACTATCCCTGAGGGGACATATAGCGCTATAAGCTACAAAACTCAAACACAACTGAGGTGCGGTATACAATCTGAATCTCAAGAGCCATTTGGCTTATATAACATCATTTCTACGCGAATCCTCAACACATAAGAAATTTCTCAAGCCGTCTCATAACTCACACGGCGCAATGTATCACTACATGAAATATATGACAACGAAATAACACCCTGACTACTCCTCCATAAGGAGCGCATTACTGAAATGGGTACGTTTGGCCTGATATAGAGCCCATATTCACATTTGAATCCGTCCACCGACCTCAAGCTGATTTTGGTTGCACTAACTAGGCTAATAACCTTTCCAAGGTCTATAATAACTCTCCTTTCTTTCATAATGCATAAGAACAACCATCATAACCGAAGAAATTCTCCACAGTCCACAACGTAATAGACTTAGCTCCCTCCAGGCATTTATTCTCAAATCAACAATATTATCACAACCTTCATATTAGGGACTACTTGCCACACCTATACAATCTTCTTGTGGGCACGCTCCCACAACCTTCCGCAGTGGGTAACAAGTCTGCACAACCTCACCACCGACCATATAATGCTATAAGGAAAATTAAGAATCCACAAATCAATACACGAAGCCTCTTGCACAAGGCACCGATCTCAGGTGACACTGAAGACCATACCAACTTACTTTAAATATCCAATCTCCTTTCTGCTCATCCGAGCTCGAGCCATCCTTGTCAGCACTGAACCGTAACCTTGATTCTCACTTTCAAATTCCATACCACTCACTGCACCCAACATGCCAACATATGATAGAACACGATCTTCATCATAACTACGGAACCACTAATGGACTAACACTTTATCATATAAAAGCTTTTCACTTAACTCACTTCAGGAGAACCATAGTAACACACATGTGAATTCTCATAGCCGTAGAGTATGCAAATCTCTAAGTAGTGGTCTAAGCCACCATAGACCTTCTGGAATCTGCTTCCACATAACAAGGCATAACTGTAGAATGCTTCTGAATAACATCAATTACGGCGGCTGACAAGCCTAATAAGTACCGTCACAATCACTTGCATAACTTGATCATACTGAAAGAACTGATCACTACCACCAATATGCCAATTCAACTATGGCTAACGAATCTATCTTCTTATAATTTATATGTGATTGCCATAGGAACAATATTAACTCCAGTCAACACTTACCACACTCTATCAGCACTCATCCCGAGTGACCTTGAATCACAAGACCATTTTATCTCGAATCCCATGAACCGTTTCATACCTCCTAAATACTGCACTGCAAGCCAACACATCATAGAACATTTTGGGCCTCTTCTCATAACCTGCTACAAACGGTTGACTCTTAATCGTACTTATAGGCTCAAAATCATTAGGCACCAGACTTTACCCTTTTGAATCCATTAGGACCGTCGTTGAGAGCCGCCAGCTCTGACTTGGCCTTGAATATAATTAACTCCACAGATCTTTTAGCACATGAATACCCTCTCGACGAAGCACCTAGAAGAATCACTTCCCTTGAAACCCACACTTATACGAGGCATAAACCCGGAATCCTTTCTCAAATCTGAACATGAGCCAACAAGGCCAACCATGGCATACCTTTAACAATCCCTTTGCTCAATTCACCACTTATGTTCTTTTCCCATAGCTAAAATAACCCATCAACGTACTAATAACCAGAAACCTCGCAAGTAGTTAACCATGCAACCCAATCATAGGCAGTGGGACTCTCCCACTTAGCTTGAAGCTTCTATTACACAACTCTGGAACTTACCGAAATTCTTTATCTCTTATTGACATAACCTTGCACAATCAACCACCTAAATTTTCGAATTCTTTTTGTAAAACCCCCTTTTTATACTCTGAATCATAAACCACATTCGCACAACCGATCTCTTTGTTGAATAACCAATAGAATACTTCACAAAAGCTTCGCCAACCATGCGACCGCTAACCTGCTCACAGGGAATAACTCGCCTGTGGAAATCACTCCTTGATATCTTCCAATGCTGCTGCACAAGGTGCAATCACTATGACATCAATAACCCTCCCTAAGTCTGAGCTCAATCTCTAGCTGCACAAGTCCATTCATCCCTCGCGGACATCACTTAAATGTGCGGCAACAACCTTCCAATTCGATGTTATGTTGTATCCTTCTTCATTCAAGCAGCTCCTTCCCGTTATATCAAATCTCCTGCCGCATAATAGTCCATACTTCAAATTAAATCCGTAGACCCCAATCACAAATCTCTGAAATTCTCAAATCATTCCAAACTCTCCTTAAGGTGCGTAGTCATCCTACCACAATGCCCATATGCAACTCTACCACTCTCCCACTTTGGCGAAACTCATCCTTTTAATCGACTACTCTCCCTTTGCTCCTTATACTTGGCCTTCTAGAAATCTTAGCCACCGCCTGACACTTCCCAAACGTCTTTCCTCATCCTTTGCTGCTCAATTGTTGCCTTAGATGAAATCCAACTATGTAGCACTTGAACCCACAATTCGCTACTAACTTTAAACCTTTCTGAAGATCATCTTTCTCGAGTCGTCATCCTTAGAAACACCGATTCCATCTTGAACCGCCGTACCCCGCGATCTCTAACCGTCATTTCTTTGATACTGACCTGCAATATCCTACTCCAAGGGCAATTGTAGAAGATCATAATACCGGAAAATTTAGTACATTCAATAAGGACAGCGACACCTCATTATAGAAGAAAACTCCACCACGCTCGCAAATGCCGAGTCTTGTTACCCTATCAACCCAAACCTGAACATCCTCAGCACGTTTGCTTTCCCCTTTTCAGGAATAAAATATCGAATCTTTAGATTATGCACTGGGTAAACCTCCCTTCAAGTCGTTCACTGCATCGACACGTAGGCAAACATCCTACCATCGTATTAATACTACAGAATAATCGTTCATAAGCATCATGGCAACCTATGCCTAGCCTCACGGCTCTCAGAAGTACCGTTACTGAGTTGAATCAATAGAATATCCTTCCATAAGGCGACGATAATAGCTCACACAACCTCGCAGGGAGAAACACCCTGCACCACATTTGTAGTACAATTACAATCCTTCCATTATCGATTTATAATAAGTGGTTCTCATCGTGTAAAATTGAGTAAGAAGGAAACGAGCGCCTAAGCCTCAAGGAATCAAATCGCACGACGAGGAATCAAGAAGGGAAGTACTCCTAACAGCCCTGCTACCTCCTGTGGATAAGTACAGACGTCTCCGTACCGATCCGCGAGACTCTACTAGACTTGTGCATGACTCATGAGACCCTAGGAACCTAGTGCTCTGATACCATGTTGTCACGACCCAAAATCCACTAAGGGTTGTGATGGCGCCGGACACTGCTGTCAGGCAAGATAACCCAAATTACTTGATGAAGTTCTCATTTTTAACAATCTTGAAAACTAAGATTTTCCTTCAATTTTTCATGAATAAAAAAGATAACTGCTTCAATTCAAATTAAATAATAAGCAATTAGTACAAAATATTTCAAAACCATCCCAGAACCCAGGGTCACAAGTGCATGAGCATCTACTGATAAGGAAAGAAGATACAATATCCGTCCGGAATACAGTGGACAGGAAGTAAATACAATATACTGAAAGGGACTACACTAGCTGTGGGCCGCCTCAAATAATGCTACTCACCTAGTCCCAAAATCATCCCTGCTGCTAGGCCTAGTAGGCCGCTAGAGTTACATATACCTTTGCAAAAAAAATGCACAGAAATGTAGTATGAGTACGAAAACAACGTGTACTCAATGAGTATCCCGTCTAATCTCGTAGAAGTAGAGATGAGATGGTCAACCTCGACACTTACTAGTGGTCCAATAATGGTGTTAATAATACATTAAATCGTAGATTTCTATAAACATGATTTTTAATCCAATAGAAGGAAACGAGGAAATAATTATTTCTTTTATAGGAAATTTCTAGATTTTTCCTTTATATTATTACCCAAATATTCTCAAACTATGAAGAGGCACTAACAACTTAAATAAGTTCAAGGCATCAATACAAGCATGCGCATATTATGTCGAGGCGACAACTCGATCCAACAGAAATAAACTGTGCACTTGCCGAGGGTCGACGGCACGCCTATAGATGCATCTATTTAATCTGTCGAGGCGTTCGGCCTGTTCCAAAATTAAACACACACAGACGGTCAATCATGTAGTCAACAAGGAACAATTATCCATAGAAAAGCCAATTCTCCTTTAAAGATTTTTAAAAATGAAGTTTTAATATTTTGTGGAAATTCATTTACTAACTCGAGGTGATTTAAGCAATTCAAATGTCGATAAGTTTAAAATTAATTCAAGTACAACATGCTTTTGGGTCCTAGACTACCCGGACAATAGCATAATAGCCGCTACGCACAGATTCTCGTCACCTCGTGCGTACGTAGCCCCCACAAATAGGAGCACCTAACCAATTAACTCACATATGGGGACAATTCCCTCTTACAAGGTTAGAAAGGAGACTCACCTCGCTCCGAAGATCCATAACCGACATTCCGTGCCCTTTCGAAGACTTGAATCGATACACAACGCTCCAAAACTTGTCATTGATGATGAAAACCCTCTCTAGAGATTCTCCAAGAATCGCCCCAAGCCAAGAAAAATCATAGGAAATGGCCAAAACCCGACTTTAAAACAACCATTCTACCTTTAGCAGTTTTCGCACCTGCGGTCCTACGACCACTTCTGCACTTCCGCAGGTGCGGTCCAAATACCACTTTTGCGGTTCCCCCACCAGGCCTCCTCTTTCGCTTATTCGACCTATCTTGCGCAGATGCGGTCCCGCTTCTGCGGAACCCTGACCGCATCTGCAGTCCTTTCCAAGTTGCCCCTCTTCCGCTTCTGCGACCAATCTTTCGCAGATGTGGTCTTGCTTCTGCAGAAACCTGACCGCATCTGCGGCCCCAGCTCTCCTCCGCACATACCGCATTTGCGGCTGCCTGGCTGCTTCTGTGGCCAAAACCTTACAGGTGCGGTTACACCAGGTATCAACTGCTTCAGCCCTTCTTCAAATTCCAAATTTGATCTGTTAGCCATCCGGAATCCACCCGAGGCCCCCGGGACCTCAACCAAACCTACCAACCGATCCCAAAATGTGTTACGGACTTGCTCGAGGCCTCAAATCACATCAAAATACTCTAAAATTATGAATTGACCTCCAATCAAAACTTAATGAACTTTAGAATTTCAAACTTCTATTTTCGGTGTTTAAACCTATCAAATCACGTCCGATTGACCTCAAATTTTGCACACAAGTCATATTCGACATTACGGACCTTCTCCAACTTTTGGAATCGGATTCCAATCCTAATATCAAAAATTCCAGTTCCGGTCAAACTTCTCAAAAACCTTCAAATTTCTATCTTTAGCTAAATGGCTCCAAAATGACCTACGGACCTCCGAATTCACTTCCGATCGCGCTCCCAACTCCAAACTCACCATACAGAGCTGCTCCCAGACTCGAAATCCCAAACGGACATCGATATCACTGAAATGCACTTTGACCCAAACTTAAGAAATTTCTTTCAAAATGCTACTTTCCACAATAGGCGCCAAAACGCTCCTCGGTCATCCAAAACCCGATCCGGACATACGCCCGAGTCTAAAATCATCATACAAACCTGCTAGAACCTTCAGATCCCAATTCCGAGGTTGTTTACTTGAAATTTCAATCATAGTTAATTCTTTCAACTTTAAGATTCCGAAATGAGAATCCTCTTTCCAAATCAACTCTGAACTTCCCGAAACTTGATTCCGACCACGCGTACAAGTCATAATACCTGAAATAAAGTTGTTCATGGCCTCAGATTGCTGAACAACGTGCTAGAGTTCAAAACGACCGATCGGGTCGTTACACAACCTATTCTACAAATTCATGCCTCTTTAAATACAATACAACCATACTTTCTTGAATTTAAAGGTATATAAATATATATAACTCAAAAAACATCTTCTCCTTTATATAAGTTAGCTCCAAAACAGACGAAGTGGAATAACAAGCTCCCATTAAACCTTTTAACAAAAAGCTCAAAAATAAATAAACAACATTCTACAATTTTTTTAAAATTTATCTACAATTTCTGCAATATAATTTATGTAATGTTTTCTTCTTCTTCTTCTTCTTGGAATTTTAATCTGAAATTCAGCCAAAACCAAGTCTAATCTTCATCAAAATCCCTCAAAATTGAGATATAAACTCCAAACCATATTCCCAATTATTTACAACAACACCCAATCCAAACAAATAATGATTTTTAAAAACCTAAATTTGAATTCAAAGCTTCAAAGCTTTTTAATGGTCGTCAATGGTAGAATTGCTCCTCTCTTTTCCTTTCCTCTTATATTACTGAATGAACCTAAGTTATTTCTGTGTATGAAACTTTGAAGATTTGACTTCAATTTTGACTGGTTGTAGAAGAAAAAATCTTGATTTTGGACGTTAATGGTAGAGGGTTTCAATTGTTTTTTGGATTTAGCAGAGGGTTTCAATTATTTTTATGATTTCTAGGTGTGTGGTGATACGTGGGTGAGGGTGTGGGGTTGAGAGAGAGAAACATGGGGGGATGAGGATTTGGAGGAATATACGATACCAAAAATTTAGGAGTGATATAAGGTACAATTAATGTATAGTTAAAATACCTTATGGTATAGAATTGGTAATTAGGTATACTAAATGTAATTATATCAAACCTTAAATATTGAGGGTAATATAGTTTCCTATATGGCATAGGAATGTAAAAATTCCTATATAGAAATAGGCTTTCCGTGAAAGCCTAGTTGTGTGGGAACATTTGCATCTATACCCGCTTTTTTGGTTAGCATACAGAGCTGAAGTAGCAAAGGCAATCATGCAAAACTTCAGTATTCTAGTAGACGGGACTGAAGTAGCAAGTGTGCTAAAGTTTTTGTTTGTAATCGCTGAAGTTTTTATTTTTTGTAACTGACAAACTTCAGTTCTAGAGCTGAAGTTTTTGTTTTATAACTGGCGAACTTCAGCTCTAGAACTGAAGTTTTTATTTTGTAACTGTCAAACTTCAGCTCTAGAGCTGAAGTTTTTGTTTGTAACTGGCAAACTTCAGCTCTAGAGCTCTAGGGGGCATTTCGCGTCTCCTTTTGTTTATCCTCAGTTCTGCTTATATTCCCCACTGTCTGTTTTTTAAGTTTTATGCTGGCATTTTGTTTTGGTCCAGTTGGGGTAACTAGTCCTCCCACTATTGGGAATTCCATCTCAATGATATCCCAGTAGTCCATGCTCTTGGTTGTTCATCTAATGATACATGAATTGCATCTGATGTCGATTGTTCAGATATTTGATGCAAAAAAAGACTTTCAAGGAGTAGGAATTGATAACTTGTAAAGAAAACAAGAGAAGGTAATATTTAAGAGTACACCAAGATAGAGAACTTGTCCCCTTCTTTGACGAAATTCACCTCCCCGCCTAGTTTTATGAACCTTACTTCTGAAAAAAGAAAAGATAAAACTTTGAGAATGAAAATGAGGAGGAGAAAGGGGGATGAAGTTGTTTAAAAAGTTAGTACAAGTTAAAACTTAAAAAAAAATGGGTATAAGTTAAATGGGGGCGACCAAATAGGGCGCCCCGTACAATTTTTACAGTTGTGCGAGACTGTCAAATTGCTCACTTCCTTTTGAAGTCTGGGCCTGAACGAATAGGCCAGGCCTTTATCATGGCCATGAATTTTCAAGAGATTTCTATATTGTAGGTCACTTATTTAAGACTACTAACATGAATAATATCATTTCTTGTTTATTCCAAAAATAGCAGCTTTATTTACAAATGTAGCAGGTTCCTAAGTCCATACATTTAATCCCATACTTCATAACATAAATAGAGATCCACTAATTGAGGGATCTGTTTTTATCCTTATTAAACTATTCACTTTTTCCTCTCCTCTATTTTCTCTTTTCTTACTACTTTGTTGCACACCCCTCTCACCCCTTACCCCAAGCCCCATATCCGTTCTCTCCTTTTTCACATTCTCATCTTCCACCTTCACTTTTTAAACCTAACCATCATGAGCCCATTTTCAACCTCTAAAGGCATTTGCGAGAAAGAAACTTGGTGTTGTTGTACCCATATTTTCAATCCATCATGATGAGTCATGGCGCATTTCTATTACCATCTAATCCATTAGTTGTTCTATTTAATTTTGTTTGTTTGTATATTTTAGTTTATAAGGTTTAGAGTTAAGGTTAGTGGTGCGGGGTTGCAAAATTTGGTACGAATAAGATGATTTACTCGGTCATGGTGATTACTGGAGATGATATACCACGTGTTTAAATAGTTTTTTCTTAAATATACATAATTTATGTATATCTTGTATATTTTTAGAATAATATATAATTTACAAATAAATATATAAGTGGTATTATTTATCCAACACATATAAATAAATATACATGAAGCCCATAATAAGTCAATGTATAGAGTATTACAAATAATATACCTAATTTATTCTAAGATTATACGTTATTGTTAATGATACATAATGATATTCCTAAAATTTTTTATTATACGTGTTTTATGATAAATTACACCATAAGTAAGTGAATACGCGTGCATGGTTTATAATATACCACATATATAATCTTACATTTTCTATGCTATATAAATTTTCATAATATACAAGATGTATAAGGTAATAAATAAATAAATAGGTTGTATAATAGAGATAAAGTTGTAGATTTTAGGCAAAATACATAAGTAGCCACCCAAACTATGCATCAAATCCCTGTCACATACTTTCGATGACCAATATCACTTTACACATGCAACCTTTCAAATTTGTATGTAGTACACACCACTTTCGCTACGTGGCACGCGCGTGCTTAACAAAAAGATTGAGCGCGTAAAATTTGAAAAATATTTTGTCTAAATCCGTATTTAGTGCCACGTGTCAAAGTAATAACATTTTCCTTATTTTTCCTTTTTATCAAATGAAAATACCTTCTATCTTCCCAAAACTACCAGCTCCACCCCCTCCCCCCTCCTCACTATTTTCTCACTTGTCTTCCCCAAAGTTTCCTCTGTTTTGTCTCTCCCCCTGTAACATAAAAAAAATTCATTAAAACCCATGATAAAGAGTTTAAAGAATAGTAGAAATTAAACTCTCTGTTTCGTCTCTTGCCCTTCCAAACCTGTCTTTGTTTTCTACCATTAAAATTTACCGAACATCCAATTTTTACATAAATAAAAAAGAATAGTTTTTTGCATTTCATAAGAATGAATAAAATTATAAGAGAAGATTGAAGATTTTTTTCACAATGCAATTCTTTAATTCATGGAAACCAAAAATTAAATTTGATTTGCTTTGTTTGGTCGTGGTATGAGATCTAAAAATGGAGGAAGGAAAAACTATAATTTTAATTTTCATCTCTTTCATTTTCGGGTCTGAAATGTTATAGTACAGATAATGATGATGGCATTCTTGGCTTCTTCGTTTGTTGCACTTGATTTTGCTATGCTTTTCTGAGCTCCATATATTATTCTCAATAGATGGGGGATGATATTGCACTCCTCTTCTTAGCTCCATGGCCGAGGAGGAAGCTGTTGGAAAGAGGGGGTAAGGGGGTTTCTTGGGGAAGATGACATAATATTTTTATTTAATTTAATCAATTAAAATTTATTTTAAATATATGGAGTAATATTTATTACAGATGAGTTATGACACATATCGCATTTTGATTGGCACGTGGGTGCAATCTCCAAACAAAAAACTGGTCAAGAAAAAAAGTAGTGTGTACTAGATACAATTTTGAAAGGTTACGTGTGTAAGGTGATATTGATCCTCAGAAGGTGTGTAACAAGGATTTGGTGTATAGTTCGAGCGGTTACTTATGTAAAACGCCTAGATTTTATACCAAAAAATATTATTTTTGCTAGGTTTTAATGGTGGAAAAGATCCCTCCATGTATGGAAGGAATCAGTGCAATAAATTAAGAATGTACAAGCGTGATTCATGGTCTATGATTCTATTACGGACTGGAATGTAAATTTTTTGCTGCTACTTTTGTTAATTCATTAATGCTATTAAGATTATGTAATATTTTATTAAATACCGGACAGTTATGAAGCTTCCTCTTTTTTCAATACCCCATTATCAATTTCGTCAAAAAAAATCATAAGAGCAAGAAATCATATAAATTCCTACTTGACTTCAATTGGACTTAGTTAAACATGAACATCACATTATCACTTATCAAACATAAATAAAGATTAGCATCTTCCATTAAGCTATAAATTATAAATCCTAATCTGCTTGGTTTAGTAGAGGTCATTTACTGATTCCAGCTTTGACAGTAAAATAGTGCAAAAAAGTATCACCATTTCTTCAAATTTCAGCTCTCAAAAGTTATTACTCAAGTAATCCACCTAAAACTCATTTAAACAGATTCCAAAAAACGAAATGGTTTACGGATCTAAATCCTCATGCTTTTAGCTTAACCTTCAATAAAGAAATCATTACTAAGCAACCTCAAGTCCATTTCTTCATAAATAGTCTAAAACCTTACAATCTCCAACAAGAAAGCAATACAATGAAGACATTGGTCTTCTAATGGCTAACATACATTTGATCAAATACATGTCGACTTAGCCATATGTTACGACCCAAAATTTACTAGTCGTGATGGCTCCTAACCCAACCCGCTAGGTAAGCCAACTAATATCTATCTAGTTTGAATGATATTTAACAAGACAATTAATCAAAGAAATTATCTAAATCTTATACATTCCCAAGGACTGGTAGTACAAATCATGAGCTTCTAAGAACAATGTTTATAAAGCTTATATATAGTAAATACATCTTCTATTTGAAAAGTACATTAACAGAGTTTTTGTAAATCTAAGGCTACTATGAACAAGAGGCAGTTGAGTCTTGATCGCATGCACTTTCAACTCTAGCTCCCCCCATGCACAGTAACATCGGCATCCGAAATTTGCACGCAATATGCAGGAAGTGTAGTATGAGTACTAGCGACCTCATGTACTCAATAAGTAACAAACCTAACCTTAGGTTGAAAGTAGTGACGAGCTGGAACATAGGTCGGGTCCAACATCAATAACTAATAGAATTCATAATAATGTAACACCACTTTTCAAGTATATCAGTAAAAACTCAAATCCTTTACCGAAAACTTAAAAAAAATATGAGATAGTTTGAAAATTATAATTATTCCCAAAAATACTTTCCACAACAAATTAGATGTTTCATTTCTTCTTTCTAGATAACAAATGTGAAATACCTCACTATGCGCACATAGAAATATTTGTGAAAAGTCATGAATAACGTGATACCGTAAAACATGAGAAAAAATGCATCTATATGCCTGTATGTCATGTGTGCATGTCAATGCCATGTATCTCAGAGATGAATCATGCACTCACACTCTCAGATTACTCAGCCTCACTATCTCAAATTATCTCTTACCGTACTCAATACTCAGCACAGTCAGTCACTCAGCACTTTACAATATTCGTTGCGGTGTGCAACCTAATCCACATACATATATATAACCGAATGCACTCACTGGGGGTTTGTAGACTCCACAGGGGCTTCTTCAGCCCAAGCGTTATAATCTGCACGGATAATTCACATGGTGCATGGACAACTCACATGCCATAGTATCAATATCAGGATCCACAAGGACAACTCACGTGCTTCACTGACAACTCACGTGCCATAGTAACAATATATTAAATCAGGTCCTCGACCTCACTCAGTAATCAATCTCTCTAGTCTCTGTCTCTCGGGCTCACAATGTCATGAAACTCGCCCAAACATGATGATATGAGGTATCAGTAAATAACAATAAAGACTGAGATATGATATGCATATGAATGCGTATAACTGAGTATATAAAGCAGTAAAAGCAAATAACTCAACAGTAGAAATGACCTTAGTGGACCCCAACAGGATAATCATATAGCCTAGACATGGTGTTTGACATGGATCACAGCTCAATTACTTTATCATATGGTGAAAATACAAATATCAACAAAATAGGGCCACTATTCGGTGCCCAAGAAACAACAGAGTCACAATTTACAAGTTGCACGCCCATATGCCCGTCACCTAGCATGTGCGTTACCTCAACATCAATCACATAATACGTAAATTTGGGGTTTTATGCCTTAGCACTAAGTTTAGAAGAGTTACTTATCTCAAACAAGCCAATTCTGAACGCCGAACAAGCCAACCAATGCTCCAAGAGTGCCATCTCACGCGTAGCGACGTCCGAACGGCTCAAAACTAGCCAAATGGCAACTCAAATATATTAAACAATGCTAAAGGAACCAATCCTAGTCGAAAAAGGTCAAATATTTAATCAAAAGCCCAAAATCGGCCAAAAAATCCAACCTGGGCCCGCACCTTGGAACATGAAAAAATTATAAATCCCAACAACCCATTCAATTAAGAGACCAACCATACTAGTTTCACTTAAATCCGACTCCAAATCGGTATTCAAAACTGAAAAATTCACTTTATGAAATTTTAGACAAATCCCAAATTTTACTTTGAAATCATCAATCAATTGCAAAAAAAAAAAAAAAATTGAGTATGTAATACTTACCCCAATCCATATGGTAAAAATCATCTCCAAAAATTGTCCAAATCCGAACTCCCCAACTCAAAATATGACCAAATGAATAAACATTCCATATTAAGTAATTTTGCCCAGCTGTTCTGCCTTGTTTTGCATGTAAACGATCCCGAAACTTGCTTTTGATACTTTCAATGGATTCCTTGTAAAATTTCAGTTAAAATAGGCTTTTGAATCATTCCATTTGACCTATGTTGGTTTCAACATTTGGAAATAGTGCAAATTTTTTAATACGAAATCAGTGGCAATTTCGTAATTAATCTAAAAAAATTTAGCAACCCAATTCTTAGTAAAATAACCATAAAATCCTCATACGATGTTTGAATTTGACGATTCATTTTGCTATACCTCCGAAATTATGATACGGATCTAATGCTTCAGTGAAAATAGAAATTGAAGCTCATTTCCTTAATTTGGTACCATTTATGCTTGAAGAAACAACGTCAAAACATAAGAAAAACGAGCGCAACACAACCCAAATCTATCCGAAATCCAACGAGCCCCTAGGGACCCCGTACGAACATACCGATAAGTCCCATAATATAATACGGACCTACTCGAGGCCTCAAATTACATATAACAATATCGAAACGATGAAACACACCTCAAATCAAACTTAATAAACTTTCGAACTTTCGACTTCTGAAAACTCGTGCAGAAACATATCAAATCAACTTGGAATGAAACATCATATGAATTTACTCGTGTCCCCAAACTACCGAGCAGAGTGCAAATGCTCAAAATGATCGACCGGATCGTTACACCATAGCTAATAGGTAAATTTTAATTTCTGACTTAAACAAAAAGAAATTACCATAGGCAGGCTAAATTTTGATCATTTGCATCTAAAACAAATTGCACAAATAGGAAATAGTGAATCATGGATATTCATAGGAATTATGAAGGATCATAAGCCTTAAAGCATTACAAACCAATTAACAAGAAAATTCATAAACCACAACTCAACTTCACTACCAGCAATCATATCATCATGAAAATTTCATTCATTTTATAAGTTCATAAAGAGTAGGCATAACGTCTGGAAAAGATAAATATAGAGAAAGGATTAGAGCCCAATAGAGCTGAAAACTCCAGAGAGAAAAATCAGCTACAAAGCAAGCAACAAGTACAGCAAAACATGTCATAAAAAGAAAAACTTCAAATATGTGCCCAGAAAATCTAAAAGGGACTCGAAAAGCTGATGAACCTCTTCTTTTTTGAAGTTTTCTTGAGAATATTTCACCGAATTCTTAGCTTTTGTAAGTGTTTTGTGTGTGTAAAGATGCAAAGATTAAAAGATGCTTAATATAAAGGTGTATGTTACTTTTTTATGCATAAAAATAAGAGATTGTTGAAAGGATCTGTCAGCGTTCCCCCCCTACCCCAATAAAATTTAAAAAAATGACATCTTTTGCAACTGAATTGGACAACTGTCCCTTTCAGATATTTTTTCTTATTTATAACATCTTTTATTAACCAATTTGGACAATTGTCCATCATCTATTCTTTTCCTATTTTTCTCAACCCCTTAACTTCTGAAATTACCCCTTTTGACCTCTGATTTACTGCATATTAACCCCTTCCAAACTTTTCTAAAACTTTTCATTAACCAAAAGAAAGATTCCCTAAGTTTCTATCTCATTTACCCCTGTCAAGTTTCAATTAATATCAACTATTGCCTTTATCCCAACCTACTATCCTCTTTTATCCCACATAATCAATATTTACTAAATAAAAATTAATTAATCTAAATTGATATTAAGCTATCAAGTACAAATTAATTGTAACGACATGACCGATCGTTTTAAGCTCTAGCACGTCGTTCAGCAGTCTGAGGCCATGAACAGCTTCATTTAAGGTATTATGAATTGTACGCATGGTCGGAATTAAGTTTCGGAAAGTTCAGAGTTGATTTGGAAAGAGAATTTTCATTTCGCAAGCTTAAAGTTGAAAGAATTAACTAGGATTGGAATTTTGAGTAAACGACCTCGGAATCGGGATCTGAAGGTTCCAGCAGGTTTGTATGATGATTTTGGACTTGGGCGTATGCCCGAATCGGGTTTTGGATGACCCGGAAGCATTTTGGCGCCTATTGTGAAAAGTAGCATTTTGAAAGAAATTTTATAAGTTTGGGTTGAAGTGCATTTCAGTGATATTGATGTCTGTTTGGGATTTCAAGTCTAGGAGCACCTCCGTACGGTGATTCTGGAGTTGGGAGCGCGATCGGAAGTGAATTTGAAGGTCCGTAGGTCATTTTAGAGCCATTTGGCTAAAGATAGAAATTTGAAGCTTTTTGAGAAGTTTGACCGGAAGTGAACTTTTTGATATCTGGGTCAGAATCCAATTCCAAAAGTTGGAGTAGGTCCGTAATGTAAAATATGACTTGTGTGCAAAATTTGAGGTCAATCGGACGTGATTTGATAGGTTTAAGCATCGAAAGTAGAAGTTGGAAGTTCTAAAGTTCATAAAGCTTGGATTAAGGGTTGATTCATGATTTTAGCATTATTTGATGTAATTTGAGGCCTCAAGCAAGTCCGTAATGTGTTTTGGGACTGGTTGGTGTGATTGGTCGGGGTCCCGGGGGCTTTGGGTGTGTTTCGGGTTGTATCGTGCTCTTATTTGATGTTTCAACATCGTTTATTTGGACATAAAGGGGTAATATATTAAGCAAACGAACTCCAAATTAGGCTTTTATTGAGCCATTAGATCCGTATCGTAATTTCGGAGCAGAGAAAAAAGAATCATCTAATTTGGACATCGTATGAGGGAGTTAGGCTCATTTCCGTGACGAGAAAAATGCTGGTTGCTGTCATAACCGCAGATGTGGAAATTTTTTGCAGATGCGGTCAAATTTCCACAGATGCGGAAACTGCTGGAGGCAGAGAGGTTTCTTTAAAAATCAAAGTTTGGCTCATTTTCACATCATTTCTTCCATGGGAGCCGATTTTGGAGCAACTTTGGATTGCCATTTTCATCACCTAGCATGAGGTAAGTGATTTGTACTAGTTTTGAGTATATACAAGGTTTATATATGGATTTAGACTTGGAAAATTGTAGAAAACTTGAGGTTTGAGGGAAAACCTAGAAAACTAGTATTCTTGGATTTTGACCAGGATTTTGGGTATGGAATTTAGAGAAAATCATATATTTGAGTTCGTGAGGCCATGAGTAATCTTTATCTTTGAAAAATCTTCGGATTCCTGGCACGTTGGCCCAAGGGCATTTTTGTCAACTTTTCGATCGGGGTTAGGAATTATTATAAATTGGATTATAATGAGTACCTTAGCATATATTAATGGGTGTACATAATTATTGGCTAGTTTTGGAGCGTTGTGCATCGATTCAAGTCTTCGGAAGGGCGCGGAATGCCGGTTATGGATCTTGGGAGCGATGTGAGTCTCCTTTCTAACCTTGTAAGAGGGAAATGTCCCCATTGGTGAATTAATTGATTATGTGCTCTTATTTGTGGGGGCTACGCACACACGAGGTGACGAGAGTCCTTGCATAGCTACTATTATGTTTAAGTCCGGGTAGTCTAGGACCCAAAAACATGCTATACTTGGAATATTTGTAATCTTATTGATAGCTCGAATTGTTTAAACCACATTGAATTAGTAAATCCATTCTCAAAAAGGATTTGACTTTTTTTCTTAAATTGTTAAAAGAGAAAGTGGCTTTTATTTGAATAATTATTCCCTGATAAATTCTTAATTGGCTATTTGAGCATGTATTTTTATGTGTACCTGCGTCGCATGAATGATTCACGAGCAGGGTGATTGTTCATTTTATGTTGACCATGTCGCATGGATAGTTCACGAGCGGGGTAATAGATGCTTATATGATTCGAGCCGTTCGACCCTCGGCAGTGCACAATTTACTTTTATGTTGGATCTTGTCGTACGTCCCATGGTGATTATTTGCGCATGCTGGTATTGTTGCCTTGAACTTATTAACGTTGTTATTGCCTTTTCATGTCTTGAAAATATTTGGATAAATAATGAAATCAAAATTTTGGAAATTTCCTATAAACGAATTAATTATTTACTCGTTTCCTTCTATTGGATTAAAAATCATGTTTATAAAAATTCATGATTTAATATATTATTGACATCATTATTGGACCACTAGTAAGTGTCGAAGTCGACCATCTCGTCTCTACTTCTTCGAGATTAGACGGGATACTCATTGAGTACACGTTATTTTCGTACTCATACGTGCATTTTTGTTGCACAGGTTCATGTGTTGTTAGTGGCCTATCGGGCGTAGCAGCGCGGATGATTCTGGGACTAGGTGAATTGCATTGTTCAAGGCAACCCGCAGCTAGTATAGTCCCTTTCCAACATAATATATTTACTTTCTGTCCACTGTATTCCGGACGGATGTCGCATTTTATTTCTATCTTAGCAAATGCTCATATACTTGCGACATCGGGTTCTGGGATGATTTTGAAATATTTTGTATTACTTGATTATTATTTAATTCGAATTGAAGCAGTTATCTTTCTTTTTATTTATAGAAATTGAAGGAAAAGCTTAATTTTCAAGATTGTTAAAATGAGAACTTCAACAAGTAATTTGGTTGGCTTGCCTGACAGAGGTGTCCAGTGCCACCACGACCCTTAGTGAAGTTTGGGTCATGACAACATGGTATCAGAGCACTAGGTTCCTTTAGGTCTTGCGAGTTATAAGCAAGTCTAGTAGAGGCTCGTGGATCGGTATGGAGACGTCTGTACTTATCTTCGGGAGGCTGCAGGGCTGTTAGGAGTACTTCCCTTCTTGATTTCTCATCGTGCGATTTCCCTTCTTGATTCCCTTCTCGAAGCTTAGGCCCTTGCTTACTTCCTATTCAATCTTACGCAACGCGAACCACTGGTTATAAATCGAGAATTGAAGAATTGTAATGGAACTATGAATATGGTGCAAGATGTTTCTTCCAGTATAGTTGATTGGCGTATTATCGTCGCCTTGTGGAAGGATATTCTACTATTTTGGCTCAGTAGCAGTACTTCTGAGAGCCCTGAGGCTAGGCACAGGTTGCCATGATTCTTATGAGCGATTATTCCGCAGTATTGTTATGATGGTAGGATGTTTGCCTGCGTGTTGAGGCAGTGAATGACTTGAAAGGAGGTTTACTCAGTGCATGATCTATAGATTCGGTATTCTATTCATGGCAGGGGAAAAGCAATCAGACAGAGAATGTTCAGGTTTGGGTTGACAAGGTATCGAGACTCGGTATTTGCTAGCGTGGCGGAATTTTCTTCTATGATGAGGTGTTGTTGTCCTTATTGAATGTACTAGATTCGTCAGTGTTATGATCTTCTATAATTCGCCTTTGGAGCAGGATATTGCAGGTCAGTATTGAAGAAACGACTTTTAGATGTCGCGAGGCAAGGTGGTTTAGGGTTGAATCAACATTTATAATATTGGCAGCTCGAGAGAGATGATCTCCGGCAAAATTTAAAGTTAGTAGCGATTTGTGAATTCACGTGCTACGAAGATAGATTTTATTAAGGCAACAACTGAGTAGCAAAGGATGAGGAAAGATGTGTGGAAAGTGTCAGACGGTGGCTAAAATTCCTAAAAGGCCAGGTGTATGAAGCAAAGGTCAAGTAGTTGATTAAAGAAGTGAGTTTGCCCAAAGTGGGAGAGTGGCGGATGTTGCATATGGGCTTGGTGGCAGGATGATTACGCACCTTAAGGAGATTTTGGAATGATTTGGTATTTTAATGGCTGGCGTTTGAAGTCTACGAGTTTAATTGGAAGTATGGGCTAATATGCAGCAAAGAGATCGGTCGTGCAAATGTGGTTGATGATTCAGAATATAAAAAGGGGGCTTTACAGAAAGAATCCGATAATTTAGGCGGTTGATTACGCAAGGTTATGTCAATAAGAGATAAGGAATCCCGATGAGTTCCAGAGTTGTGTAATAGTGGCTTTAAGCTAAGTGGGAGAGTCCCACCGCCTATGATTGGGTTGCATGGTTAACCACTTGCGAGGTTTTCTGGTTTTTAGCATATTTCTAGGTTATTTCGGCTATGGGAAAAGAAAATAAGTGGTAATTTGAGCAAAGGAATTGTTAAAGGTGCTATGGTTGGCCTTATTGGCTCATGTTCAGTCTTGGGGAAGGATTCAGGACTTATGCCTTGTATGGATGTGGGTTTCGAGGGGAGTGATTTCGCTGGGTGCCTCGTCGAGAGGCTATTCATGTGTTATAAGATTTATGGAGTTGATTATATTCGGTACCAAGTCAGAGCGGGTGTCTCTCAGCAACGGTCCTAATGGATTCAAAAAGAGGTAAAGTATGGTGCCTACTGATTTCGAGCCTATAAGTACATTTAAGAACCAAGCTTTTGTTGCAGCTTATGAGTGGAGGCTAGAATGTTCTATGATGTTTTGACTTGCAGTGTAGCACTTGAGAGAAATATGAGAAAGGAGTTCAGATTCGTAGAAGGATTAGCAGAATGGGCATATCAGCTGAGGGTTCGAATGTGCGCACAAGGAGGGTATGACATGGTTCATGGGATTTGAGACAACATGGTCTTGTGGTTCCAGGTCACTCGGTGTCACGACCCCAACCCCGGTCGTGATGGCGCCCAACACATTGCTAGGCAAGCCCGACCAATTTAATAACCTTAACCATTTTATACAGTTCATGAACTAATTAACACAGATAAATTACTAAGTCATAATACTGCAATGCTGATATAGAGTTAAACATGCAGAAATCCCAAATATCAATAATACTACACAGCCCGAAGAATCCGGTGTCACAAGTCTGAGCCTCTAATACACAAGTATTAAGCTACTACATATCATTCTCTAAAAATGCAGAAATAAAGTAATACGATAGAAGGAAGATAAGGACTGCGGACGTCAAATGCAGCTACCTTGATACTCCTGAATATGCTGCTAGGCAGAGAAATCCTCACACAGCCTCAGATGTACCTGAATCTGCACGCAAGGTGCAAGGAGTAATGTGAGTACTCCGACCCAGTGAGTAACAAACATAAATAAATGCTGAGAATAAGAAATCCTGAATAGGCACAAAGTAATTCTATAAATACAGCAACTTAAACCAAGTAGTATTAAGTCAGTAAACCAATAACAACAATTATGAAAATACTACAATAGATAAGTAAGTAAATGACAGTCAAATATGAAATGCAACACATAGTCTGGTACTCCCTAGTACCCACTTCAGCGTGCAGCCCGCTCTATTTATTTATAATCGACGGCGCACACTGGGGGTGTACAGATTCCGGGAGGGGCCCCTTACAACCCAAGCGAAATATAAAGCCATCTCATGGCATCAAATAAGCCCTCGGCCTCATATCAATATCAGTATAATACAGCTGCGGCGCGTAGCCCGATCCCATACTCAGTACAAAATCACATAAGCCCCTCGGGCACAATCATATAGAAATATTCAGCCCAAACTTCATTATTAATTAAGTTTCAAGTTTGAGAAAAGGTGGCTGAGTTTGCAAAACAATATTAAATACTAGGACTAAGTTCAATAATATGTAAAAATGGTAAGAAACCAGTAATAGCAATCCCTGAAGGATTCAATCAATTGGCACGAAGCCCAAATATAGCAATCAACTCAAGTTATAATGATAATAAGTGATTTTCAGTCAAATACGCAGTATATTCATCTACCGGGACGGACAAAGTCATAATCCCCAACGGTGCTCTACCCCACGCTCGCTATCCAGCGTGCAAGTCACCTCAATATAGCACTATAATGTGCAAATCCGGGGTTTCAAACCCCCAGGACATCATTTACATCTATTACTCACCTCAAATCGGCCAAAATTCTAGCTCGCTATGCCCTTGCCTCTCAAATCGACCTCCTCGCGCGTCGAATCTGATCAACACCATAACGAATACATCATAATATGCCAATGGAACAATACTAAATCGAAAACAATCGAAAAATAGCAAAAAATCTCGAAATTAGCTAAACCCGAGCCCCGGTCCCACTTCTCGAAAATTAGAAAATTTTTCCTCAACGGAATCCTCATCTCGCCATGAGTCCATACATACCGAAAACTCCCAAATCCAAGCTCAAATGATTCATCAAAACCCAATTTGAAATATCAAATTGCAAGCCCTAGTTCTTCTCCATTTTGCTAAGTTTACATGAATTTCTAGGTTGATTCTACAATTAAATAATGTTTTTAGTCCATAAAACTTAACTCCAATCAATCCCAGTCGAAACCCTCTTCAATTCCTGTCCAAAAGCTCTAGTATGCTCAACAATGGTGGAAAATAATTACCCTCATGGAACAAAATGGTTTAAAACCCTTCTGTCC
Organism: Nicotiana glauca; assembly: GCA_026770625.1. Lineage (NCBI taxonomy): Eukaryota > Viridiplantae > Streptophyta > Magnoliopsida > Solanales > Solanaceae > Nicotiana > Nicotiana glauca. Next base: position 74,374 of record MU673176.1, read on the forward strand.
AGTCACGTTTTTCTTCTACGCGATCGCAGCCCCAGGCTTGCGATCGCATTGAACAAAATTCCCAGCTCTAGTTCTAACTCTACGCGATCACATACATCACACTGTGATCCTGAACATGCTCCTTACATTACGCGATCGCAGACACATCCAAGCGATCGCGATGAACAAAACCAATCTCCCAAAATTTCCTTCTACGCGATCGCACTGCATGGACTTCTGACTCTTCGCGATCGTGGACACAACCCAACGATCGCATAGAACAACTGACCAGACCCCCTCAAATACTTCTATGTGACTGCGTCTCCCCTCATGCGATCGCATAGAGCAAAACTCTGCAGCACTGACCTGTAATTTTCTGCAACAACTTAAGTCTCAAAAACCTTCCGTTGGCCATCCGAAAACACCCCGACGCCCCCGTGACCTCAACCAAAAGCATCAACGCATCATAAAATCTCATTCAAACTTGTTCCAATCATCAAAACACCTCAAACAACACCAAAACCATCAAATTACATCGGATTCAAGCCTAAGTTCTTTTAAAACTTCCGAAACACGTATTTGATAAAAACCCCAACCAAAACACCTCCGAATGACCTGAAATTTTGCGCGCGCATCCGAAATCACCTAACAAAGCTAAAACAACTCTCAGAATTCCATTCCGACCCTTGGATCAAAATCTCACCTATCAACCGGAATTCACCAAATACTAACTTCGCCAAATCAAGCCTAATTCTACACCGGACTTCCAAAATCATTTCCGATCACACTCCTAAGTCACAAATCATACCCTGAAGCTAACCAAATCATCGGAATCCATATCCAAGCCCTCTAACTCATAAGTCAATATCCGATTGACTTTTCCAAAATAAGCCTTCCTTAAAGAGACTAAGTGTCTGATTCCTTCTAAAGCCAATCCAAATCAACTCGTTCACACAAGCACTTATAATGAAGAATAAAGAAGCAGAAAATGGGGGAAACGGGGAGGTAACTCACGTGACGACGGGTCGATTCGTCACATTCTCCCCAACTTAAACAAACGCTCATCCTCGAGCGAGTCAAGAAACATACCTGAAGCCTCAAATTGGTGAGGGTATCTGCTCCGCATCTCCCGTTCGGTGTCCCAGGTAGCCTTCTTCACGGGCCGACCTCTCCACTTCACCTTCACCGAAGTAACATACTTTGACCTCAACATTCGAACCTGACGATCCAAAATGGCTGCTGGTTCTACATCATAAGTCAAATCACCCTCCAGCTGAACTGTAGTGAAATCCAGAACATGGGACGGGTCTCGAATATACTTCCGGAGCGTAAAAACATGAAAAACTGGAGGCATGCCCGACAAGCTAGGTGGCAAGGCAAGCTCATAAGCCACCTCCCCAATCCTCCTAAGTACCTCAAAAGGCCCAATGAACTGCGGACTCAATTTCCCTTTCTTTCTGAATCTCACAATACCCTTTGTGGGTGAAACCTTCAGCAGGACCTTCTCACCAATCATATAGGATACATCGCAAACCTTCCTGTCCGCATAACTCTTCTGCCTCGACTGCGCTCCACGGAGTCTCTCCTAAATTACCTTCACCTTCTCCAATGCATCCTGAACCAAATCTTTCCCCAACAATCTAGCCTCACCGGGCTCGAACCAACTAACTGGAGATCTATACCGTCTCCCATACAAGGCCTCATATGGTGCCATCTAAATGCTAGACTGAAAGCTGTTGTTGTAGGCAAAATCTGCAAGTGGTAGAAACCGATCCCATGACCCTCCAAATCAATAACACAGGTGCGTAGCATATCCTCCAATATCTAAATGGTGCGCTCGGACTGCCTGTCTGTCTGAGGGTAAAAGGCTGTGCTCAGCTGCATTTGAGTACCCAAGTCTCGCTGAACCATCTGCCAAACCTAAGAGGTAAACTGAGTGCCCCGATCTAATATAATGGAAACTGGACACCATGCAACCGAACAATCTCCCGAATATAAATCTCTTCCAGCCGCTCTGAAGAATAAGTAGTACAAACTAGAATGAAGTGCGCGGGCTTGGTCTGCCTATCTACAATCACCCAAATAGCATCAAATTTCTTCAAAGTTCGAGGGAGTCCGGTAATAAAATCCATAGTTATCCTCTCCCACTTCTACTCAGGAATAACCATCTGCTGGTGAAAGCCACCCAGTCTCTGATGCTTATATTTCACCTGCTGACAATTAAGGCACCGGGCTACATACTCCACAATATCTCTCTTCATCCTCCGCCACCAATAGTGCTGTCTAAGATCCTGATACATCTTCGCGGCACCTGGATGAATGGAATACCGCGAGCTATGGGCCTCCTCCAATATCAACTCTCGAAGCCCATCCACATTGGGCACGCAAATCCGGCCCTGCATCCTCAACACACCATCATCTCCAATGGTCACATCCCTGGCATCATAATGTTGAACCCTGTCCTTAAGGACAAGCAAATGCAGATCCTCATACTGACACTTTCTGATGCGGTCATACAAGGAAGACCGAGAAACCACACAAGCCAAAAGCCGACTAGGCTATGAAATATCTAGTCTCACAAACCGATTGGCCAAGGCCTGAACATCAACTGCAAATGGCCTCTCCTCAACTGGAATGTATGCCAAGCTCCCCATACTCACCGCATTTCAGCTCAAAGCATCAGCCACTACATTGGCCTTCCCCGGGTGATACAGAATGGTGATGTCATAATCCTTAAGTAACTCTAGCCATCTCCGCTACCTCAAATTAAGATTCTTTTGCTTGAACAGATGATCGGTAAATACCTCACAGGATACGCCATACAAGTAATGCCTCCAAATCTTCAATGCATGAACTATAGCAGCTAACTCCAAATCATGAACAGGGTGGTTCTGCTCATGGGGCTTCAAGTGACGAGAAGCATAACAATAACTCTACCCTCCTGCATCAAAACACAACCAATCACAACTTTGGAAGCATCACAATATACCATATATGAACCTGAAGCTGACGGCAAAACCAATACTGGAGCTGTGGTCAAAGCTGTCTTGAGCTTCTGGAAGCTCTCCTCACACTCATCCGACCATACAAATGAGACACCCTTCTAAGTCAATTTGGTCAAGAGCGATGCAATAGAGGAAAAACCCTGAACAAACTAGTGATAATAGCCTGCCAACCCAAGGAAGCTACGAATCTCCATGGATGAGGACGGTCTAGGCCAACTCTGCACAGCCTCTATCTTCTTCGGGTCGACTTAAATACTCTCGCTAGACACCACGTGTCCCAAGAAAGCCACTGAACTGAGCCAAAACTCACACTTGGAGAACTTTGGATAAAGCCTCTCCTCCCTCAATCTCTGCAATACAACTCACAAATGTTGCGCGTGCTCCTCCTGACTACGCGAGTATACCAGGATATCATTAATAAACACAATGACAAATGAATCCAGGTAAGGCCAAAATACACTATTCATCAGATGCATGAACACTGCTGGGGCATTGGTCAGCCCGAAAGACATGACAAGAAACTTATAGTGACCATATCAGTCCTGAAAGCAGGCTTATGAATATCTGAATCTTCAACTAGTGATAACCCGAATAGAGATCAATCTTGGAGAGCACCCTCGCTCCTTGAAGCTAATCAAACAAATCATCAATGCGAGGCAGGGGATACTTGTTCTTGATTGTTACCTTGTTCAATTGTCTATAATCGATGTACATTCTCATTATGCCATCCTTCTTCTTCACAAACAGAACTGGCGTACCCCAAGGTGACATACTAGGCCGAATGAACCCCTTATCTAGGAGCTCCTGAAGCTGCTCCTTCAATTCTTTCAACTCCGTTGGTGCCATACGATATGGCAGAATAGAGATGGGATGAGTGCCTGGCACCAGGTCAATACTAAAATCAATATCCCTGTCCGGCGGCATGCCCAACAGGTCTGTAGGAAACACATCGGGAAAATCCCTCACAACTAGAACAAAATCAATGCTAGGAGTCTTATCTCCAACATCCCTCGCAAATGCCAAATAGGAAAGACAACCCTTCCCAACCATACACTGTGCCTTCAAAAAATAAATAACTCTGCTAGGAACATAATCAGTTACACCACGCCACTCGATCCACGGTACACCCGGCATAGCCAAATTGACTGTCTTAGCATGACAGTCTAGAATAGCATGACACGGAGATAACCAATCCATGCCCAAAATAATGTCGAAATCTACCATGCTCAATAGCAATAAATCAACTCGGGTCTCCAGACCCCCAATAATCACAATACATGACCGGTACACACGGTACATAATAATAGTATCGTCCACCGAGGTAGACATATAAATAAGTAAAGATAGAGACTTCCAGGGCATACCCAAATAACGAGCAAAATATGAAGACACATATGAATAGGTGGAACCGGGATCAAATAATACCGAGGCATCTCTGTCCCAGACTAAAACAATACCTGTAATGATAGCGTTTGAAGCAATGGTATCCGTCTTGCCCAGCATAGCATAAAAGCGAGCTTGGCCACCATCTGATCGACCTCCACCTCTGGGATGACCCCTGGCTACCTGATCTCTACCCCTAGCTAGCTGGGAGGGTGGTGAAGTAACTGGAGTTGAAGTCGAAGGTTGACCCCTCTTTTGATGCTGTCGGCCACGAAGTCGAGGGCACTGCCTCCTTAAATGACCAACTCTCTGCACTTATAACAGTTGACCAGTGCTGGATATGGGGACTGAAGGGAACCCCTCGCACCGGAGTGACTAGCAGATGCACTCGGCGTAGAAGAACCCTGAGTTGACGGGGCATGAGATGAACTCTGAGCTGGAAGGGCGCTGAGTGAAGACTGACCCTACTGGGGCTCATGATGACCATGGCCTAAAAATCCCCCACGATACTCTGGATGGGCCAACTAAGCAGGCCTGAAAGAATGACCTCTACCCTGCTAGAATTGGACCCTCGAAGGAGCACCACCGTAACTGCCTAATCCATGAGGCCTCTTGGCCTCCCTCTCTTCTCGCTCTCTATAATGAACTGACTCGTTCTCACGAGCGATATCCACCACCTCCTCAAACATAGCATCCAGTACTCTCTCTCTAGTCATCAGAATACGGAGATGGTAGTTAAGGCCATCCACAAATATCCTCATCCTCTCACGATCTGACGGAACCATCTAAATAGCATGATGGGCCAACTGTGAAAATCTCATCTCGTACTGAGTCACTGTCATATCCCCCTGTGTCAACCACTCAAACTGCCTACACAGCTCCACTCTGCGAGACTGAGGTACATACTTCTCTAGAAAAAGAGTGGAGAACTGCTTCCAAGTCAGGGGTGCTGCACCGACAGGCCTATGCCTCTCAAAGTCCTCCCACCAAGTAAGAGCATCCCTCGTGAACTGAAAAGTAGTAAATGTCACACCACTCGACTCAAGGATCCCTACCGTACAGAATATATACTGACATTTGTCAAGAAAACCCTAGGCATCCTCGCCCTCAGCACCACTGAATGTCAGAGGCTGGAGCCTACTAAACCTCTCGAGATGACGTTGCTCGTCGTCTGTCATAGCTGGAACCACGAAGCCTTGAACTGGTGCAACCTGCTGAGCTGGAGGTACCTCTGGTGTCTGTAGTCCATGCACCACCTACTCAGGTGTGCGAGCAGCGGGGGTCTGACTTAGGGGTGTTCAAAATCGATCCGAAACCGAAAACCAAATCGAACCGAAGCATAATGGCTTAACGGACGGGGAGCTGATTGAATTTTTTTTATTAACGACTTATCGGTTTGGGAGCGGATTATTAAATTTTCTTAATGAATAATCCGTTAACCCATTAAGAATATAAAAATATATATATATATATATATATATATATATATATATATATATATATATATATATATATATATATAAAATTTTTTTATATATATATATATATATATATATATATATATATATATATATATATATATATATAAAATTTATTTTTATTTATATATATTAAGTATAAAAAAACTAAAACACTTAAAAATGAATAAGTATAACAAAAACAAACAACCCGTATGTTCTGTCTCCAAATTCTAAAGTCTAACCCATTCCTAATTCCTAATTCTAGAGAAACCCTAATGCCTAAAGCAACAACCACCGCCCACCGCCCACCGCCCACTAGTCCTCTCCTCGTCGTCGTCGACTTCCACCAGCCGCGATCTCCCTCTCGCCGTCTCGTCTCTCCAGGTATTCTTCTTATCCAGGTACTCTTACTTATGAATAAGATTTTTTGATTTTTGCTGGGAGTTTAAAGAGGATTATTTCTCACAAATTTCAACTACAGTATAGGTGCAATCTGAGGCAACTCAAGTAGTTGAAGAAGTTGTTGTTGATTTTGATAATTTTTGGGTTTTTTTCTTCGTCTTCATTTTTCTATTCTTATGTTTTGTACTATGCAAATTAATCGTATTTGGTTATTCTCTTGAAAATAATGTTTTCCTCTTTTCTTTTTGAATAGTATGTTATTCATATGTCACGAATATTTCATTTTGCATTTTTATCTGTGTGTTCAACCATCAGTCAACGAATGCTAAAAGAACTTCTCGGCCACACCCCATCCCAGGTTTTTGCTGGGGCTTTGCTGGGTATTGTAGTTGCTTGGATGTGTTGTCAAGGCTGTTTAAGTTCAATCTGATCAGCTTCCACAAGTACCTGTCAATAATTAGGAATTATTTGTTACAATTATATAAGAAGCACTGGCTTTTTGATTGATGCTTATATTCATTCTGAATTAAAAGGAAAAAGCATTTTGCAGCCAATGCAATTGGTTAGACCTCTGAATTTGTACTCTAGCATATGCTCAAGCTTTTAGGAATTAATGATCTGCTTTTGATTTTGTTCATTACATAGTAGTATTTGATTTTCCCAGGTTAGAGAACTGTATCATTGTAGCTTTTCTCCTCAGTATGGAGAGCATGTGATTCTATGCTTACTTCATCTGTATTTCTTGGTGTAATCTGACTTTGTAGTACATGATGATGAAAAGGATTTGCATTGATGTCAACATGAAAGAGAAAGGATCTCTAGGCTAATACAATATTACTTCATTTCGAAACAATAGCCATTTCAGCTCCTTGTTTGTGTTCCACTTTAATAACCAAATACGATTAATTTACAACTTGATGTCTTTATTCTCATTCCTTTTCTTTTGTTGTTGCAGTGACTCATACATGGCTGAAAATATACAAAGTGATAAGGTGATGATGGGTGAAAGTGGGGCTTCTAATTCAAATGCAACAAGTCAAGCTCAAATGACGGAGTCAAATATAACCAAAAAAGGAGAAAAAGGTCTGTTATGTGGGATCATTTTACAGAAATTATTACTTTTGAAGGGAGTACAAAAAGAAAAATGTGACTATTGCTTTATTGAGTATGTATTTAAGACTGACCCTGCTATTGTTGATAAAAAAACAATCAAATTTAGGCTTTCAATATGCTCCGGGGGATAATCAGGGTGATGTAGCTGTTGTTACTTGGAAATTTGAACAAGAAGAATGTAGGAAGGCATTATGTCGTATGGTAATAGTTGATGAGCTTCCTTTTAGCTTTGTTGAGAAAGAAGGTTTTAGAGACTTTATGAAAGTGGCGCAAACTTATTTTCGGATCCCTTCCTGTAGTACTGTAACTAGGGATTATTTTGATCTTTTTAATGAAGAAAGTCAGGAGTTGGAAAATTTTAGGAGAAGTAACATATTTGACCATACTTCTAAACCATTTTTCATTTGTATCTCTTCAGGAGTTTTTGCTTCTGATATATCGTCGTTTGGCTTTTTGTATGTGTGTGGGTTTCAGTTGGGGCACTCTATTGAATAACCAAGTATGTTGTATTTTCTATATTCTGAAGATTCCCAACAGCCAAAAGGACTGGTAATCGTTATGTATTAACGATACCATTAATATCCAACAATCATATTTGATGTAAATCTAAGTTTTCCTGACTTCTGAGCCTTATCTTCCAATCCCTTTTAGGTGTTATGTTTCAAGCAACTTGAACTTGTGTGTATAGTCGTATTACTTCTTTTTAGCTCTTTCAACCTAAAGTTAAGAGCCACATTTCTATGTTGAGCCGCCTTCTAAACCCTTTGTTTCTTAAACTTGTCGGTATAGTTGTGTTATTACAGCACAAAAGGTCTAATTCGGAAGAACCATGCAATATCTGGTTAAAGCTTCTTCACTTCTGTGATTTGCATTTTCTATTAGTCAGGTGGGCATGTACTTGGTAGACTAATTTCTAGAATGTCAATTCCAGAGTTATAAATGAACACTTGTTGTTTGTACCTGACACGCTTTTGCTTCTTAATGGTTTTTGTGATGTAGGAGGACCTTTTGGAGTTGCAAAACGAGAAGCTTGATTCAACTATAAGAGAACAGCAACAACGAGCATTTTGCACTGTCTATTAACACTATTTTTTGACTTTCTTTATTTGTTTAGCATTCTGCAGTAGTGTTTTTTGAGTTTCATCCAACACTGTTCACTATTAATACTTTGTATTGTTGTGGACTTGTTTATTCATTAATGCAGCTATTTAACAGGATCAACTATTAACACTTACTGCACACTTAAGTGACTTCTTAGAAAGATTCAATTTTTCAGTACATATTACAACTAATCAAGTCAGTAGAATTGAATTCACCAGAAATGACAAATGACAAACTTGGAATCAAAAGCACCCAAAAAATGAAACTTTCGAACAAATTAGCTTTGCAAGAACAAAGAAAAACAATCCATATAACTGACTTCTAACAAAGAATCAGTTTTTCAATACATATTATAGCTGAAGAAGTCAGTAGAAGGGGATATATTTAGTGAATATGTATGTTAGACCGATAAACCGCCCGATAAGAGCTAAGCCGATACCAATCCGCTCGATATCTTATTGGATGACTAACAGATTAATACATTTAAAAGTCAATAACCATTAAGCCAAATCGTTAAGAGTAAAAAGCTGCCCAATCCGCCGATAATCAGCCTTTATCTGATTGCCTCCCCCAGCCTGCGAAGTAGCTGCTGCTGCTGGGGGGCTGAAACTGCCTGAGCCAGGCCAGTGCAGACTGATAATATTTGTGCCAGGTTCTCCTGAAGATCCGGAATCACGATAGGCACAGCTGGTGCCTGAACAGGTGCTGCTGGAGTATCTACAGCTGGAGCCTGATCCTGAGCTGGGGCAACTGGTGGATCAGCAGGGGCTGCCCCGGTTGCTCTGCCACGGCCATGGCCACGACCGCGTCCACGACCTCTAGCGACCTCAGTAGGTGGAACTGGTGGTCGTCCGCCACGTCCGGCAGCTCGTGTCCTCACCATCTGTGAGAGAATAGAATAATAGAAGTTTAGTTCTCAGTTCAACAAAGCTACATGACAAGAGTTTCAAGAATGTGAAGTTTTCCTAAAGGTTCTGCAGCCTCCCGAGGATAAGTACAGACGTCTCCGTACCGATCCACAAGACTCTACTAAATCGGCTCATGACTCGCGAGACCAAGTAACCTCTGCTCTGATACCAACTTGTCACGACCCCAACCCCGGTCGTGATGGCGCCCAGCACATTGCTAGGCAAGCCCGACCAATTTAATAACCTAAACCATTTTTATACAATTCATGAATTAATTAATACAGATAAATTACTAAGTCATAATACTAAAATCCTGAAATAGAGTTAAACATGCGAAAATCCCAAATATCAATACTACTACATAGCCCGAAGAATCCAGTGTCACAAGTCTGAGCCTCTAATACATGAGTATCAACCTACTACATATCATTCTATAAAAATGCGGAAATAAAGTAATAAGATAGAAGGAAGATCAGGACTGCGGACGTTACCTTGATACTCCTGAATAAGCTGCTAGGCAGAGAAATCCTCACACAGCCTCAGATGTACCTGAATCTGCACGCAAGGTGCAGGGAGTAATGTGAGTACTCTGACCCAGTGAGTAATAAACATAAATAAAGGCCGAGAATAAGAAATCCTGAGTAGGCACAATGTAATTCTATAAATACAGCAACTTAAACCAAGTAGTATTAAGTCAGTAAACCAATAACAACAATTATGAAAATACTACAATAGATAAGTAAGTAAATGACAGTCAAATATGAAATGCAACACATAGTCTGGTACTCCCTAGTACCCTCTGCGGCGTGCAGCCCGCTCCATTTATTTATAGTCGACGGCGCACACTGGGGGTGTGCAGACTCCGGGAGGGGCCCCTTAACACCCAAGCGCAATATAAAGCCATCTTGTTGCATCAAATAGGCCCTCGGCCTCATATCAGTATCAGTATAATACCGCTGCGGCGCGCAGCCCGATCCCATACTCAGTCCAAAATCACATAAGCCCCTCGGGCACAATCATATAGAAATATTCAGCCCAAACTTCATTATTAATTAAGTTTCAAGTTTTAGAAAAGGTGGCTGAGTTTGCAAAACAGTATTAAATACTAGGACTAAGTTCAATAATATGTAAAAATGGTAAGAAACCAGTAATAGCAATCCCTGAAGGATTCAATCAATTGGCATGAAGCCCAAATATAGCAATCAGCTCAAGTTATAATGATAATAAGTGATTTTCAGTCAAATACGCAGTATATTCATCTACCAGGACGGACCAAGTCACAATCCCCAACGGTGCTCTACACCACGCTCGCTGCTCGGCGTGCAAGTCACCTCAATATAGCACTACGATGTGCAAATCCGGGGTTTCAAACCCTCAGGACATCATTTACATCTATTACTCACCTCAAGCCGACCAAAATCCTAGCTCGCTATGCCCTTGCATCTCAAATTGACATCCTCGCGCGTCGAATCTGATCAACACCATAACGAATATGTCACAATATGCCAATGGAACAATACCCAATCGAAAATAACCGAAAAATAGCAAAAATCTCAAAATTAGCTAAACACGAGCCCCGGGCCCACTTCTCGAAAATCAGAAAATTTTACCTTAATGTAATCCTCATCTCACCACGAGTCCATACATACCGAAAACTCCCAAATCCGAGCTCAAATGACTCATCAAAATCCAATTTCAAATATCAAATTTCAAGCCCTAGTTCTTCCCTATTTTGCTAAGTTTTCATGAATTACTAGGTTGATTCTACAATTAAATCATGTTTTTATTCCATAGAACTTACCTCCAATCAATCCCAGTCGAAACCCTCTTCAATTCCCGTCCAAAAGCTCTCAAGGATGCTCAACAATGGTGGAAAATAACTTACCCTCGCGGAACAAAATGATTTAAAACCCTTCTGTCCAGTCACATTTTTCTTCTACGCGATCGCAGCCCCAGGCTTGCGATTGTATTGAACAAAATTCCCAGCTCCAGTGCTAACTCTACGCGATTGCATACATCACCCTACGATCGCATTGAACATGCTCCTTACACTATGCGATCGCGATGAACAAAACCAATCCCCCAAAATTTCCTTCTACGCGATCGCACTGCATGGACTCCTGACTCTTCGCGATCGTGGACACAACCCTTCGATCGTATAGAACAACTGACCAGCCCCCCCTCAAATCCTTCTAGGCGATCGCATCTCCCCTCCTGCGATCGCAGAGAGCAAAACTCTGCAGCACTGACCTGTAATTTTTTGCAACAGCTTAAGTCTCAAAAACCTTATGTTGGCCATCCGAAAACACCCCGACGCCCCCGAGACCTCAACCAAAAGCATCAACATATCCTAAAATCTCATTCAAACTTGATCCAATCATCAAAACACCTCAAACAACACCAAAACCATCAAATTACATCGGATTCAAGCCTAAGTTTTTCTAAAACTTCCGAAACACATATTTGATCAAAAACCCAACCAAACACCTCCGAATGACCTAAAATTTTGCACACACATCTGAAATCACCTAACAAAGCTACAATAACTCTCAAATTTCCATTTCGACCCTCGGATCAAAATCTCACCTATCAACCGGATCGCCAAAATACTAACTTCACCAATTCAAGCCTAATTCTACACTGGACCTCCAAAATCATTTCCGATCACACTTCTAAGTCACAAATCATCCCCCGAAGCTAACCAAATCATCGGAATCCATATCCGAGCCCTCTAACTCATAAGTCAATATCCGGTTGGCTTTTCCAAAACAAGCCTTCCTTAAAGAGACTAAGTGTCTCATTCCTTCTAAAGCCAATCCAAATAAACTCGTTCACACAAGACACTTATAATGAAGCATAAAGAAGCAAAATATGGGGGAAACGGGGCGGTAACTCATGTGATGGCTGGACGGGTTGTCACACTCGAGGTGAGTGTGGATGAGTGTGTTATGTGTTGAAAGTAGTTATTGTTATTACTAAGGAAATCGAGGCAAATTGAAGGAAGATATATTGGTTAACCACAATTGAGTTGGTATTGGTGGTAGAGGTCAGTTCCTTTAGCGTGATCAAGTTATGCATGTGATTTGTGGCGGTACGTGTGTGGCTTATCGGTCGCCGTAATTAATGTTGTTTAGAAGCATTCTTCTATTATGTCCTCTTATGTGTAGGAAGATCCCATAAGGGCTATGGTGGCTTAGACCACTACTTGGATGTTTGCCTATACTACGGTTATGAGAATTTACCTGTGTGTTGTTATAGTTCTCCTGAAGTGAGTCCAGTGCAAAGCTTTTATTGGCATGCTGGGTGCAGTGAGTTGTATGGAATTTGAAGTAAGGATCAAGGTTGTAGTTCAGTGCTGACAAGGATGTCACAAGCTCGAATGAGCAGGAAAGGAGTTTCGATATTTAAAGTGAGTTGGTATTGCCGTCAGTATCACCTGAGATTAGTGTTTTGTGAAAAAGGCTTTGCATCCTGGTTAAGGATTCTTGATTGCTTTTCAGCGTTAGTGCAGCCGGTGGTTTGGATGTGCGGAGCCGTTATTCATTTCGGAAGGGTGTGGGAGCGTGTCCCACAGGAAGATTGTATAAGTATGACATGTTGTCACTTGATTGATTAAAGATTTAAACCAAGTATCAGGATTGTGGTAATATCATTAATTTGAGAATTTATGCCTGGAGGGAAATCTGTTTATTGGGTTATGGACTGTGGAGGTTCGCTCTGGTTATGAGGGTTGTTCTTATGTGCTTTGAGAAAAGGGGAGTTATTATAGACCTTTGAAAGGTTATTAGCCTAGTTGGTGCAATCAGAAATTGGCTTGAGATCAGTGGATTCATTTAAATGTGAACAAGGGCTTTATATCAGGCTAGATGTGTTTATCTCAGCAATAAGCTCCTTATGGAAGGGAGTCGGGGTGTTATTTCATTGTTAGCTATTTCATGTAATGATGCATTACGTCGTGCGAGTTGTGAGACGGCTTGGTAAATTTCTTATGTGTTGAGGTTCCGCATAGAGATGAGGTTATATGAGCAGGATGGCTCTTGAGATTCAGATCATATATCGCACTTCAGTTGTGCTTGAGTTTGCGGATTATAGAGTTATATGTCTCCCCAGGGAATGGTATTATACACTTAGCGTGTTTATGACTGATATTCAGTATTTTGTTGTAATGAGAAATTTAGCTCGATGTACATCTCCTTATGTGAGTTCAATATATGGATCGGGTGACACGCTGCCATAGGTATGTTATTTGGATCGGGTGGCACACCGCCATGGTTATGTTGTGTGTATAGGGTGGCACGCCGCTATGGTTATGATTGCTCGGATCAGGTTGCGTGCCGCAATAGTGTGATGTTCAGTACAGTTCCCCATATCTATTTATTGTGTTCTATTTCCTATTTTCTGAAGGAAGCTCATATTAGTTGTGTGCCCACGTCGCATCTATGATTCGCGAGCAGGGTAATTGAAATTCCTCTTTAGAGTTCATTTTCCTTTTTGTATCACATTCTAATTGGTAGCCTATTGGTACATTATGGCATCATATAAGACTTTTGGTCATGTCGGGGTGGCTTATTGCCTGAGCAGTTCGTACTGGGTGAGATGAGATCATTGGATTTAGGATCAGTTCAACTTGATTATAGGAAATACATTAAGAAGTTAAGGCCATTATTAGGTTCAGAATGAAGTGATGGTTCTTGTCTGGATTGTAGACCCAAATGATTTGTTAATTCGGTAGTTGGTTATGAATTTCTACACATCTCTTCTATCGTGTCGATATTATAAGAGCTAGAGCAAGGCCTAAGTAGGTCATAAGGTGCAATGGGAGCATCATATTCGTGGAATTTCGATTTATTTAATCAGAGAATATCATTGTGATTTTCTGAGTAAAGTGATGCAGGGTGAATTTCGGATGTTGAAATTGGACTGTAAGGCTTATTTGCTAGAACAAAAAGAAATATCTTCAGAATTGATCGAGCTAATGTACTCAACTAAGTTGTGGTAGCATGGGAAGGTGCAGGAGGTGTTAAATAATAATTTCAGACTACTTCAGTTTAGTTCTCAGCACGTTCAAGGACGAACGTATGTTTAAGTGGGAGAGAATGTAAAGACCCGACTAGTAGTTTTAAGCTCTAACACGTCGTTCAGTAGTTTGAGGCCATGAACAACTTCATTTCAAGTATTATGACTTGTACGCGTGGTCGGAATTACGGGAAGTTCAGAGTTGATTTGGAAAGAGAATTCTCATTTTGGAAGCTTAAAGTTGAAAGAATTAACTAGGATTGGAATTTTAAATAAACGACCTCAAAATCGGGATCTGAAGGTTCCAGCAAGTCCGTATGATGATTTCGAACTTGGGCGTATGCCCGTATCGGGATTTGGACGACTCGGGAGCGTTTTGGCGCCTATTGTGGAAAGTAGAATTTTGAAAGAAATTTCATAAGTTTGGGTTGAAGTGCATTTCAGTGATATCGATGTCCGTTTGAGATTCTGAGTCTGGGAGTAGCTCCGTATGGTGATTCTGGAGTTGGGAGCGCGATCGGAAGTAAATTCGGAGGTCCGTAGGTCATTTTGGAGCCATTTGGATAAAGATAGAAATATGAAGGTTTTTGAGAAGTTTGACCGGAAGTGGACTTTTTGATATAGGGGTCGGAATTCGATTGCAAAAGTTGGAGTAGGTCCGTAATATCGAATATGACTTGTGTGCAAAATTTGAGGTCAATCGGACGTGATTTGATAGGTTTAAGCATCGAAAGTAGAAGTTGGAAGTTCTAATGTTCATAAAGCTTGGATTGGGGGTTGATTCATGATTTTAGCGTTGTTTGATGTGATTTGAGGCCTTGAGCAAGCCCTTAATGTGTTTTGAGACTGGGTGGTCGGGCTCCCGGGGGCCTCGGGTGTGTTTCGGGTTGTATCGCGTTCTTATTTGATGTTTCAACGTCATTTCTTTGGACATAAAGGGGTGTTATATTAAGCAAATGAGCTCCAAATTAAGTTTTTATTGAGCCATCAGATCCGTATCGTAATTTCGGTTCCATAGCAAAAAGAATCATCGAATTTGGGCATCGTATGAGGGAGTTATGCTCATTTCCATGTCGACAAAAGTATTGGTTGCTGTCATAACCGCAGATGCGAAAATTTTCCGCAGATGTGGAAATTTTCCACAGATGCGGAAACCGCTGAAGGCAGAGAGGTTTTACTAAAATTGAAGTTTGGCTCATTTGCACTTCATTTATTCCATGGGATCTGATTTTGGAGCAACTTTGAAGTGCCATTTTCATCACCAAGCATGAGGTAAGTGATTTGTACTAGTTTTGAGTATATACAAGGTTTATATATGGATTTAGACTTATAAAATTGTAGAAAACTTGAGGTTTGAGGGAAAACCTAGAAAACTAGTATTCTTGGATTTTGACCACGATTTTGGGTATGGAATGTATAGAAAATCATATATTTGAGTTCATGAGGCCATGGGTAATCTTTATCTTCGAAAAAATTTCGGATTCCAGGCCCGAGGGCGTTTTTGTCAACTTTTCGATCGGGGTTAGAAATTGTTATAAATTTGATTATAATGAGTACCTTAGCATATATTAATAGGTTTACGTAATAATTGGCTAGTTTTGGAACGTTATGCATCGATTCAAGTCTTCGGAAGGGCGCGGAATGCCGGTTATGGATCTTCGAAGCGAGGTGAGTCTCCTTTCTAACCTTGTAAGAGGGAAATGTCCCCATAGGTGAATTAATTGGTTATATGCTCCTATTTGTGGGGGCTACTCACGCACGAGGTGACGAGAGTCCTTGTGTAGCTACTATTATATTTAAGTCCGGGTAGTCTAGGATCCAAAATCATGCTATACATGGAATATTTGTAATCTTATTGATAGCTCGAATTGCTTAAACCACATTGAATTAATAAATCCATTCTCAAAAGGATTTGACTTCTTTTCTTAAATTGTTAAAAGAGAAAGTGGCTTTTATTTGAATAATTATTCCCCGATAAATTCTTAACTGGCTATTTGAGCATGTATTTTTATGTGTATGCGTCACATGAAAGATTCGCGAGTAGGGTGATTGTTTATTTTATGTTGATCGAGGCGCATGGATAGTTTGCGAGCGGGGTAATAGATGCATCTATGGTGCGAACCGTTTGACCCTCGGCAATGCACAATTTACTTTTATGTTGGATCGGTTCGTACGTCCCACGATGATTATTTGCGCATGCTGGTATTGTTGCCTTGAACTTATTAAAGTTGTTGTTGCCTATTCATGGCTTGAAAATATTTGGATAAATAATGAAAAGAAAGTTTTGGAAATTCCCTATAAACGAATTAATTGTTTACTCGTTTCCTTCTATTGGATTAAAAATCATGTTTATAGAAATCCACCATTTAATATATTATTGACATCATTATTGGACCACTAGTAAGTGTCGAATTCAACCATCTTGTTTCTACTTCTTCAAGATTAGATGGGATACTCATTGAGTACACGTTGTTTTCGTACTCATACTACACTTCTGTGCATTTTTGTTGAACAGATTCATGTGTTGTTAGTATTGCCTATTGGGCATAGCAGCCCGGATGATTCTGGGACTAGGTGAGTTGCATTGTTCGAGGCGGCCCATAGGTAGTATAGTCCCTTTCCAGCATAATATATTTACTTTCTGTCCACTGTATTCTGGGGGGATGTCGCATTTTATTTCTGTCTTAGTAAATGCTCATGTACTAGTGACACCGGGTTCTGGGATGATTTTGAAATATTTTGTATTAATTGATTATTATTTAATTCGAATTGAAGCAGTTATCTTTCTTTTTACTTATAAAAATTGAAGGAAAACTATAATTTTCAAGATTGTTAAAATGAGAACTTCAACAAGTAATTTGGTTGGCTTGCCTGACAGAGGTATCCGGCGCCACCATAACCCTTAGTGGAGTTCGGGTCGTGACATTAATCACAAACACAAAACTAGTTGACCTATCAATTAAGCAAATTCGTAATTAAAACCATAACCAAATTAATCGATTAAACTTCAAATAGAACTAAATCAAATAATTATTTAGAAAGCTAAAACATTTTCAATTATTAACCTTAGCATGCTGTCAGACTAATAATTAACAAACTATTACGTAGAATTAGCAATGCTAAGGAACGAAGAAAAGAAGTAGAGGATTACCATGTGAAACACTGTTGACCGAAAAGAAAAGAATTTCGGACGATAGCCGGCATCGCCACACAAGCATTGGCTTATGCTTGAGGGTGTAACTAATGTTGTATGCGATGATGTTAGCATAATCTGGTCAACATCAAAAGACTCTCAACAGTCCTGGTCGATCCTTGAAACGAGATAAAACCAATGGCAACCTATAACACTCAATGAGAGAAGTCGATTGGTGTTGGTTTTAAGCCCAAACAAATCGGTATTTGAGAAAAAAACAAAAAGGGGTGGATTTAGGTTTTAGGATTTCCTAGATTTAAAGATTAAGATATTCTGGAGGTTTTTGATATAAATAACAGAGGGATATGGGATGAGAAGGAGATGGAGATTGTGGGGTGAGGATTTTGGGGAGATTGGGGTTGTTTGAAGCGGCACCACTGGCGAAGGAGGGTTCTTGGACATGGATAAGGGGAATTTGTTCGTTGCCATTAGATCTAAGGTAATCAATGGTGGGGATCAGCCCGGATTAAAATGGGGTCATTTTATTATAAAGTTGGGACTGGACTGGGTCAGACTTTGGGATGGAATAGGGGGATTTAAGGCAACTGGGCCGTTTAATGTTGGTCCACTCTGTTTTTTGAAACTCAAAATGCCCCTTTTCCTTTCTTTGTTTTGGTTTTAAAATTGACCCACTATTAAGATACCCAATAAATCTTTGAAAAAATAAACCATTAGAACCAAATTATCTAAAAATTAACTAATAAGAACATTAATTGAATTATTAGCTAAGATGTAAAGAAAAAATTAGTAATGTTTTTTGTTGTAATTTTTATATATTAATTCTAACGATTCATGAGTGATTAATTCCTAAATGCAATTAAACCTAAAATGTCATGAAATAAAGATTTAAATTTTTTTAATGTGCTCTCTACGATTTTAAGATATTAAATATGCAACAAACTACAAATAAATAATTAATAAGAAACTCCTAGAAATTTTATAAAAATTAGAAACAATTAGAAAAAAATTATTTTTTGTGGATTTGTAGGAGTATTTTTTGGAGGACAAAAATTAAGTGCTCACGGCTGCCCCTCTTTGCTCAAGAACATGAAAAGTTTTCGAAAAAAGATAAAGTGAGCAATTATGAGTAATTTTTCCCCGTTAGACACTCCATTTGAAAGCATTTTGTAAAAGTTTGACTGAACCTTGCTTTGGAGGTTGCCTAAATAACCTTAGCTATGAAAGAATCAGGTCAGTATAGTTCTGGGAGTTTTGAAAGCTGCGACTATTGACAAGCTGTGCTTTCACTATTGTTGATGTCGTTACTGCTTGCTGAACTTCTTATTACACCAAAATCAAAATCAAAATGAAACTAAACAAGTCTATCAACCAAGAGTTACAAGATTTCTATCTATGAGTCTTCTGAAACTTCGTCTTGACTGGTTCTTCATGCAGACTCTGATTTGGACCTTGATGCTTGCTAGCTGCAGGTTCTAGTTCATTCTTCTATAGCTTTTTCTGATTACGGGACATGCAATGCTCGTGAATTCAGTCATGTTTTGAGCGGTCCCCATCCTTTCACTCGCTTCTGCATTTTGTATTCACTTATTTTTTTCTTTTATTATGGATTGAGACTTCTTCTTTTGGTCATCTCAAATCCTTTGCCTCGAGGTAAAACTTGCTCAAACATCATAAAATATAAAATTTTCTGCCCCAGTTTTTACTAGGAAAAATTTGGGTGTTATTTGTAGCAAAACTCTATACTACTACAT
Source organism: Nicotiana glauca (assembly GCA_026770625.1). Lineage (NCBI taxonomy): Eukaryota > Viridiplantae > Streptophyta > Magnoliopsida > Solanales > Solanaceae > Nicotiana > Nicotiana glauca. Next base: position 93,646 of record MU673176.1, read on the forward strand.
TATTAAGAGCAATAAAAAAGACGGTATTAGTGTACCCTAAGTAAACATGATTTTTTGGAGTGGTGTATCAACTCAACTAGGGAGTAAAAACCCTATGCCGGAAATAAGACTGGGGAGTGGAGGCCCTATATCTAAAATACAATCAACTAGGGAGTGGAGACCCTATGTCTAAAATAAAAATAAACTAGGGAGTGGACCTATGTTGGAAAAGAGAGTAGAAAATGGAGACCTTATGTCTAAAATAAATTCAACTAGGGAGTGTTGACCGTATGTTGGAAAAAAGGGGCTAATATGTCTAGAATAAAATCAACTAGGGAGTGGAGGTCTTATGTTGGAAAAGAGACTAGGGAGTGGAGACCAAAACCTGGGAGGTCACCTCAAAATTTACGGGGCCAATAGTCAAAATGAGATTAATTTCTCCTATTATGTCTCTTTTGACCCCATCAAAAGCTCGCACACAGATGTTGTTAGCTCGGATTCTTTCTTCTCCGATCTCCATTCTTTGGAGTGTTGAGAGATAGAAAATATCAACCCCAGAACCACTATCTAGCATCACTCTCTTCAAATAATAGCCCTCGCATTTGACAGTAAGGTGGAAGGCTTTGTTGTGGACGGCTCCCTCTGAGGGCAAATCATCGCGACTGAAGGAAATCCTATTGACCTCAAATAATCTTTCTGCCATTCTCTCCAATTGTTCAACGGAAGTATTAACCGGGACATATGCTTCATTCAGTGTTTAGAGGAGAACTTTCTGGTGTTCATCCGAACTCAGCAACAGAGACAAGAGTGAGTCCCTAGAAGGAGTCTTTCCGAAGTTGGTCAATTATTGTGTAATTTGAGGTTTTCATCTTTTTGAAAAACTCTTCCGCTTCCTCATTGCTTACCGGCTTCTTTGATGGCAACCATTTATCACTGTTCAATTTGGACTTATTTAGCTCTTCTGAGGTATGGTATCTCCCAGATTGATTCATCTCGTTTACTTCACCCATAACCTTTTTCCTTTGTAAGTAACCACAGTTCTCTTGTGATTCTAGGGGATGTGGGATTTTTCATGAGACTCTGTGGTGCACGGCTGCTAACCACAGGCTCAGTCAGCCTTGGTAAAATTATCGTCCCCCGCGCCACATAGGTACCCTTTGGCACATACAGTCTTGGCATGTTCAATGTAGCCTTCCTTTCGTCGAATTTCTTGGGAGTATTGAGGATGAGCTGTTCTTTTCTCAGAGCCTTAGGAATATAACGAACCACGTTCTTAGCAGGTGCTGCCCCATGTTTTAATTCAACATCTTGAGGAACTGGTGTGACTTTCTTCTCATTTTTGGCCTGTTTCACCGCCGCTTTGGTTTTTGCTTCTGAATTGGAAATGGCAACGATGGCCTTTAATGATGGATAAAACTCCTTGTCATCATAAATCATTCTAATGACCGACCCATTGTTGTGAGACATTAATGGATTGTTAGTCATATTAGGGACCTCTTCGTCCCTCAGCGTAACTCTTTTTTGTTCAATAAGGCTTTCGACTGCTCTCTTGAGGGTCCAATAGTCTTCTGTATCATGTCCTTCTACTCCTGAATGATAAGTACATCTGGTATCGGCGCGGTATGAAGGGGATTCGGGATTTTGCCGATTGGAGGGTACAGGTTTCAACAAACCCAGTTGGATCAACTTTACGAGCAAACTGGATTAAGACGTTTCTACTGGGAGGCTCACGAGGGCGTGAATTATATTGGTGTGTGTTTTATGGTGTACAAGGGGTTATACAGAGCTTGGTAGGGATGGTTATTTCTGGGAGGTGGAGCTCGAGCTTGGTTGTAGTGCTGTTGTGGTCGTGTGTAAGGTTGATCATTGCGGTGCCACGGCCTAGGCTGCATCTTGGTGGATAATAGTATTGTGGGTATGGGTGGGTATCGGTCGGTTCGGTTCGGTTTTGAATATTATCGATTTTTTCTATCAGTTATCGGTTTACAAATATCATCCCGATAACCAAATTGATAAGATATTGGTTATTGGTTAATCGGTTGTCGATCATTATCGGTTCGGTTATCGGTTTACCCAATAAGTTAAAACAACTAAAACAATTTCGCAATATATAAAATGGTCGAGTTCTCAATTATCTTGAGCCAGAAGTCAAGAAATAGATCAGATTTCCATTGTCTTTGACAACTTTCTGATGCATAAATATAGGATTACAAAGGTGGAATAGAATATGATTGTATCGTTAATAAAATGTGGTCTTGTATCCTTAAGAACAATTAAACAGAATTTTACTGCTTAGGATTCTTGATATTCAAAAAAAGAGAAACACTTGTTAAAATTATAAGTGGATAATGCAACAGCACCAAATTTATACATTTCTTGTCAAAGCCCATTTCATTTCTCATAAAACAGAGTCTCCAAAAATTTTTAAAGACTAGACAAATGATTGGAACAAGATCTCAAACAATAGCAGCGCGCACACACATAACACAAGCCCCCCCTCCCCCCAAAAAAAATACAGAGCTAGAATTCTTTCAAACAAACTAAAAAAAGATGAAGATGAAGCAACTAAAAACTTACACGCCGGTCTGAGTCTTGATGGGATGTCTGGTAACTGGTGAGGGCGTGAGCCGTAAGGCGAAAAATTGGTGAGGGTGTGAGCCGTGGTGAGGTGGAGAACTGGTGAGGTTGGGCTGTAGGGGTGCGGCGGAAAAATTGAGAAACTAAAAAAGAGAAACCGACTTACTGAGAATTGAGAAAGAATAGGAAAAAACAATTATGAAACCCTAGTATAGTATGTATATACTTAAGGGTAAACTAGTAAATTAGTTAATTCTTATTGGGTTATTAGTTTTTACCTAGTAACATAATTGAAAACCGAGCCCGAACCGATAACCCAGTAAAAAAAATTTTAACTCGTTACTTAGCCATTAATCCAATAACCCAATACCGATAAACCAATAAATAATTAACGGTTCGGGTTGTCACTTTTACCCGATATATGCCCACCCCTAGTTGTGGGATTCTTGGTGGAATATAAGAGTGGTCAAAGGATTGGTGAGGTCCTCTCGAACTCAAAGCCATCATGGCTCCCTTCTCCCTTTTTTTGCAATTAGCCGAACCCCTTTAGCCATCCTGAATGCTTGTGATGTAGCTTTCAAAGAAACTTGACTCAATATTCGGCCAACTTTTCAAACATTCTCTACCATCTACCCGATTTTGACTGCCTCAGCAAATGGCTTCCCATAGCGGACATCATATTTTGGAAGTAATTAGTTTCTGGGCTTGTAAGAAGACTGTAACCATTTCTGCTTTGTCCATGGGTGGTTTTACTCTTGCGGACTGCTCGCACCATTTGATAGCATATTCGCGAAAACTTTCCACGATTTTCTTCTTCAAATTAGCCAAGGAATTTTTGTCGAGAGCGATGTCTATGTTATACTAGAATTGTTTGACAAAATCTCGGTCTAAATCATCCTATATGTGCCAGTGGGAGATTTCTTAATACATGTACCACTTCTTCCCACCAGCCCCTCTCAGCTAATTGCAGTATCTCTTTAAATGAGCAATTGGGTCTCCGTGCCCATCATACTTCTCGAACTTTGGCATTTTGAAACCGGCAGGTGTTGATACCCAATTTTTTCTACATATTTTTATATGCAAAATATTCTCAAAATAGCATGTACATGCATATATAAGCATGCCCAAGAGTTTTGATATTTTTTTCTTTATTTTTAAAGATTTTAAAATTAATTTATTATCTGTTTTAATACTACAAAATTCAATAATTATTCCCAAACTGGCATTTTTGGTGAACAATTTATTTCATTCTCATATTTACACTAAGATATAATTAAGGTAATTTTTGCATATTTTTATACATTTATTTGGTATTTTTTAAGTTAAATTGCATATAATTACAATTATAGCCTACTTTACAATTTACAGCATTTTTTAATTATAAAATCATTTATTGTATTTTTTAATTAACATTTATATGTTATTAACTAGTCCAATACCTTTAATTTGTTTTAAAATCATTTTTTCCTATTTTATAAAATAATAAAAGAGGGAAAATTGGCTATTTAACAAACAACCCTTTGCTATTTCGATTTTAGCCAATTTGGCCATACCCCTTATCAAATGTTAAATGGCCCAATATCCTAATTAAACTAACACAGCCCAATCCCTAATCCAACCCGGCCCAACCCCGTTTTAATCTGAGCCGTTGATCTAATGAGATCAACGACCCAGATTTATTTCCCTTAATTAAATTCAATTACTCCCCCCCCCCCCCAGAACCCTCATTTCTTCGAGACTATCTCTCTCTCTATCTTGTCTCTTCTTCTCCCTTCTCTCTAGAACCTTCTGGTTCTTTCTTCTCTGATGATCTCCACCGTCTCTCCGGCCACCTCCAATCTCACCCCTTTCGACCATCAGCCGCCATGAAAAACTAACTCATCAATTCCCTCTATTTTTGAGACCCCAAAAGCCTCCACCATGCAAATCAGTCCCTAAAAGTTCCGCCTGGTCTGTTTTCGGCCACCTCCTTTCAGCTTCAAGGCTCCGATAGGCCTCTCATCGTCCTGTTCAGCATCTCTAGGACCTTCGAGGTTCTTGGGCCATGTCGATTGAGGCCTAGGGTTCCTGGTTCTGCTACCTATGAGTTCTCTGGTGTGATTTCAGGCGAAATCACACCCTATATGTCACGATCTGTGAAGTCTCAACAGGTTCTCTAAACTCCTATTAGAGTTTCCATTGTAAAACCCTAACTCTCTCCTGAATCTCTCAAAACTATGTTATTTTCATGCTATTTTCATGTTTTCCTGTATGTTCTGCTTATTCTCGAGCTCCTTCTGAAAGATCTCTACTTTGAACCATTTTTACTCTTTGAAAAACTAGGGTTTCTTGGATCTCTTTTACATATGTTTTGACCAATTTTCTTTCTGATTAAAATCTTTTCCTTGTTTATTTTTGACTGCTTTTATGCTCTTACTGTTTCTTAGCTTGACTCTGCTAAAAACGCTAATTTCTAAAAAATGCTTCTTCGTTTGATTATGTGCGTTAGCATGATTTTCCTTACTCTGATTCTATGTTTTAGCATGTTTCATTTCTTCGATTATGTGTGTTAGCCTAATTTTCTTTGCCTTGTCTCTATGTGTTAGCATGTTTCTTCGTTTGATTGTGTGTGTTAACCTGATTTTCCGTGCTTTGGTTCTATCCACTAGCCTACTTATTTGATCCTTGTTAATGTTTCGTGGTCACCATGCTTTGAATGTGTCCTGTTGAGTCTTAACCTATGTTCACTATCTCTGGATGGTTGTGTTTGCTCATCTCTTGCTCCCCTTCTGTCTATATGGCTAATTTTGTTTGCTACTCTTGTTCATTCACCTCTATTTATTTGTTGAGAATGCAGAAACATGACTTCGCATGATTGATTCTGATTTTCCTTGATTGATTGGTAATTTTAAAAACTCTCTTTCAAAACCCTAGCATTCTACTCGCATGTTTAAATTAATTGATTTTTGTTACCTTATTTGCTATAGTACTCTATTCTACCTAGCCTTTCCTTAATTGGGATTTTCCTGAATTTGGTCTTAATTGGCTACTATATGTAATACTGAACCTTGACTCCTTCCTTATTTAATCATACACTGATTTTTCTACTTGCCTTATATGGTGCTCAATCTTTTCGTTTGATTTTGATTCCCTTAATTAATGGGAGTACTTCCTTGATTCTTTAATTAATTGATTCCGAGTTCTTAAATTAACATAGTTCTGTGATTTTTACCTTATTTTACCACCTACCTTCAACTATAAATACCCTAAGTCTTTTAAAAAAAACACACGATAGTCTTCTGAACACACACACCACAGAATACCCTCAATTCTGCATTCTCTTGTGCTCTTTCTCTTTCTTTAGCTGTTCTCTGGTCTTGCTTATTATTAGCCGACTGAAAGCCAAGGCTAATATAGTGTTACTACTTTGTATTTGCACCCTACTCTTGCCTTTTCACTGGTAAGTCCTAATTATTCTTTAAGCCTCAAACCAACATGTTTACTTTTGTTTCAGTTCATTATCTTTCTAATTGTCTTCTACTTATGCTTCTCCTGTTCAATGTGTAATTGATGCTTTGCTTTAATACTTCACCATGTCTTTTTATCTACATGCTAAGTCTGTAACATGACATTGCCTATCCCTAACTTCTGTGAATCCTATTGCTATACATTAGCATGCCTAAATTTACCTCTTCCCAGTTCCCCTGATCTTTGGCACTCTGTATGTCTTTCTTGGTTCACACGTTTCTAATTGTTGTTTATCTTAAATGTCATGATTGTTCCCCTGTTGTTGTCTAAGAATCATGTTAAACCTGACCAATTCTTGGTCCCGTGAATCTTCTAATTCTGTGTAGTTATTAAAATCTTTAACATTGTGTGATCTATTTGCTCACTTTCCCCATGATCCTTGTATGCAATCCTATGCTATTAAACTACAATTAAACCATTGTTTCTGTTGTTTCTTTCCAAACAAATCCCTTGTTTTTGAAACTCTTCTTTAAAATACTTCTTCCTGCACTTCACACTACTCTTACAGAATAGGTTCTGCCCCCTTCGTATGAGCATTGCTTTAAGTACCTCTGAGTACTCATTGAACTTTGACACACAAGGCTAGTATTCCACACTGCACTTGTTCTATATTCTCTTAATTGTCTAGGTGCTGGTATTGGCCAGGGACCCAATGGGGCCCTAGGGAGCTTTGCCACACCTAGACCATGGCAAATTCTGTAAACTTGAAGGGGTTGAGGTTGAAAGATTGGGCTTGATTAAAGGCTCCCTATAGAATAGCTTCTTATTTTTCTGTTCTTTATTGCTGTAATTCAGATACTATTGGTTTGTAATAATTTGTAAACAAGTGATTGGGGTGAATAGTGAATATGGGGGAGGGTTATGCATGCTTAGTATAAATAATGGATAGAAAACATGCTTATAAGGTTTTATTTATTTATCTGCGCAATAGACAACTTGCATAGGACGTGCATCTCATTCATTAGAGAACCTGCTTTAGGTTCTTTACTTTCAGCTTGACACTATGCTCACCTCATAACCATGATCAGTTAATAACCAGCAAGCAATTAGCAACAAGCCAAGTAACTTGTCATTACTGCATTGGCATGTTAGAAATCATGTTTTAGGAACTCTTATGTGCATTAGATATCCTACCCTTAGGACTTCTCACTCGTTCGAGTTGCAGTAGTTAATTCACATTTCTCTAATAACTTTGTTAAAATATGGCTAAGTGGTTTGAAATGTTTTCTACAAATACCTTATCACACGTACCTTTATAAATCAGAATCAAAATATGCATGTCCATCTTTTTTCTTTTTTTAAGAAAAATCAGACAATGTACAATGACGCCTAGGCAAACTTTAGGCCTGATCAGTTGTGTTTTCTATTAATTTAAGACCAACCAACTTCTTTAATTTCAACTCTGCCATTCCTATTCTTGTTTTGATTCTTTGAAGTTCACTCGGCTTTTCTTAAAAAACTCTGCTGAAAATGATCTTGAAATGATGCACCTATTTACTTTTAATGAGCTTCTGATTTTTATGTCCTTAAATCACTGGGTTGCTCATCTCTGCCCAGAATCGTGTTATTACTGTTACTACTTCATTTTAAAACCAAGTTTTAACTGTTGTAAAAGTCCCTATCTTTTGAGACCTTAATTATGTTTAATTCATGCTACTTATGTGTTTTGTTTGAGGAGGTATACATGAGCCTTTATATGTTTACATGCTTCCCCCCAACATGCAGTATGTGTTTTTTGTATGTCGCCTTAGATTTTTATCCTTTGAAACCAATCAGCCTAATATCCCACCTTTTAGGACTAGTAGTCCTAAGTACCTCCGAGACTGATAGGATGGGATGGGTAATAGCATACAATAATTTAAACGAGACCATTCCGCGTTTAATACCTTAATGGGGTGGGAAAGTATAGATATAGATATGATGACTGCGCGATAACACCACGTGTATAAACGGTTACCGGGTATTGTGTGGGTTTATAAACTTAGGACCTATTCCCTTATTTAGTCATTTTATTTTAGAATTTCAACCGCTTTTCGTAAACTTCAGCTTTTTTTTTTCTTTTTAAAACTGTTTCTTCTCTCAAATTTCAGCTTCTTGAACTTCTTTAATCTCTTGAACCATTATGTGAAAAAAAAACCCTTGTGTTTGTAATTCTTGCTTGCCTACTTGATTGTTTTCATTTAAAGTCACAATATAACATGGCCAGGAACCACACTAGTAGATCTTGAGGGGTGCCTAACACCTTCCCCGCGAGATAATTTCTAGCCCTTACCCAAACTCTGGTTTTCCAACTCAAAACCCTTAGTGTCCTAATGCACTTAATCATTAGGTGGCGATTCTTCAATTCCAAAAACCCAAATCCCAAAAGGGAATAGAGTTGTCCGCCCAAATGTCGTAAACCCGATTTCGCGAGAAAAAGGAGGCGTCGACAGCAGGTAGATGAATATTTAGGATCATGCACAAATCCAAATAGGAAACACTTTTTTGGCCACTCTGGCCTTGTATGTTTTTTAAGCTCTGTTCCAAGCTTCTCATCTTCTAAGATATCTCGTCCTTCTCGGGGTTTCTAACTGTTCTTTCTTGCTCCATCAGAGACTCATGGTGTGGTTATCGGGCATACGAGTCTGGAGTGACATGAGTCATATCAGGTTGAAATTGTGGGCCTTGGAAGGTGAATGTTGTGGGTTCAAAGCATGGCTTGGGTACGGTTGGTTGTGCCATGGTAAAGACTGGTGGTGCGGCAAATACTGTTGATGGTACCCATAAAAACAATGCCTAGGGCGGACCTCAGAAGGTATACCGGTAAAGTTGGATGATATAGTAGAGTACCTAAACGGGATGAATAGGTTAGTCATGGGGATATTGGTGGTTCTACCCATCTAGGGATCAACTCGGGAAATCCAGGGATTGTAGTTGGTAGTTCTCTTCTATTAGACCAGGCGTCCCACATTTCCAACATACAGAGATAAAACCTCTTATTTTCTTCGACAGTTGCCAATTTAGGTTGTGACATAACTGATGTAGCATTGTCCTCGGAATCTGAAGACATTGGAACCCTTCCTTTGGGTCTAGTAAAATAGGGGTGAGAATCCAGATTACCAACAAAACTAACCACCTGAACAAAACCTGGCTATCATTTTCACACACAACACCCTTGTCAGTTTTGAGACATTTAATAGATAGGGAATCGCACATTGTGGATATGATGCACCTGAATAGTTAAATGCTTCTAAAGTATTTTTGCAACGACTATGTGTTTAATCCCGGGTTTTCACTATCTCTTCCTCGCTTTTTCTTTTGTTTTCACTCTCTTTTTCTTTTGTCTTGACACTTATGGTTTTCTTCTATTGTTGTTACTCCTGATTTTTTTCTTTTGTTTTAACCACACTTTTCTTCCTCTTTTTTACTTATTGTCTCTTGCTCCTCTCTCTTTTTTCTAATTTTTATTCAGATTAATTATGGCTATGATCGAATTAGATGGATATTGCCAACGTATCATGACGAATGAATCAGATCATTATGTAGTTCAGGGAAAATGTAAAATGAAAGCAAACAATTTCTTTAGGATTTTCAAAATTTCATTAAAAAATCTTTTTGGTTCTTGCATTACAAAGACTCAAAGACATTGATAACTGACTTAAAGAAAAATATACAGATTTAAAAAAAAATAGCAACAGACTAAAATGAACAAAAAGCAAACATACTCGATGTGAGGAAAAAGTAAAATACAGACTCAAATACTTGAACAATCAAGAACACATGTGTGTTGCAAAGGTTATTTCGGGGGCCTGCAGGACATCAGTCGGTCTCGACGCGGGACTTCTTGTAAGCTATTCCTAAAGAAGCTCGAGGTCAGCCATAACCTGGTGAGAAAAAGATAGTACTGAGTGGAAGAACATAGCTTGAGTCATATTTTCACACTCATGGAATTTCATCGTCGTGTAGCCATCTATTTTGGAACCCTTCTTCTAGAGCAATTGTCCAATCTGTTGCTCCCGAACTTCCACTATTTGCATGGCCTCATTGTTTTGGTGTGACGACCTGACTAGTTGTCTCATGAGTTATCGCTCTTTTCCCCTATTTTTACTTGTTTATGCTTCATTATCCGTGTTTTGTGGTATCAGGTTTGTCGGATCGAGTCCGGAATAATTTTTTATAAGGTTTGGGACAATCTCTTTTAAGGAAGCTTAAGTTGGAAAAGTCAACCGGATATTGACTTATGTGTTAGAGTGATTGGATGTGAGTTTCGATGGTTCAGTTAGCTTCAGGAGGTGATTTGTGACTTAGGAGTTTGATCGGAATGGGTTTTGGAGGTTCGGAGCAGAATTAGGCTTGAATCGGCGAAGTTGATATTTTGGTATTTTTTGTTGGTAGGTGAGATTTTGATTCGAGGGTTGGAATGGAATTTCGAGAGTTCCAGTAGCTTTTTTATGTTATTTGAGATGTGTGTGCAAAATTTCAGGTCATTCGGACGTGTTTCGGTTGAGTTTTTGATCAAAAGCGTATTTCGGAAGATTACAGAAACTTAGGCTTGAATCTGATGTGTTTTGAGTAATTTGATGTTGTTTTAGGTGTTTTGCTGATAGGAACAAGTTTGAATGAGGTTTTAGGATGTGTTGGTGCTTTTGGTTGAGGTCCCGGGGGCCTCGGGTGAGCTTCGGGTGGTCATTCAGACCATTTTGGAGTTTGGAAAATTGCAAAAAATGCAGGTTCAGCAGTTGCGGAATTTTACTCTTCGCATTCGCGAAGAGTCAGAAGAGGTTGATGGGGTTTTTTCCTTCGCGTTTGTAGAGGTTTGGCAAGTGAGGCATCGCGTTCACGATAGGAGCCACGCGATCGCATAAAGGTCAGCTAGGTGGAGTCCAATTTGCCCATCGCGTTCGCGATGGTTAGGATGCGTTCGCAAAGGTTGTTCATTGTTAAGCTTCGCGTTCGCAATGTGGTACCGCATTCGCGAAGGAGAATTTTGGTCAACGTAATTTTTGTGCTACGCGAACGCAAGGGGTTGACCACGTTCGCGAAGAAGGAAAGTCAGGCCTGGCAGAATGTTTTTAAGTCGTCTTGTCCGCGATTTTGGGTCTATTTTCACCCATAGCTACCCGTTTTTAAAGAATTTTGAAGGAGACTAATGAGGGATTCAAGGGTGAACGACTTAAGGTAGGTTTCTTGGACTTAAAACTCGATTATCATGTGAATTCCACCTAGAAATTCATGAAATATAAGCCTAGAAATTAAGAACTAGGGCTTGAATTTTGAAACCAAACAATTGGGATTTGAAGGGTTAATTGTGGATGGATTTTGATGTTCTTAGTATGTATGAACTCGTAAGGAGATAAGGAACTCGTTGATGTAAAAATTTCTAAGTTTCAAGAAGTGGCCCGGGGCTCGGGTTTTGCTAATTTCAGGATTTTTGGTATTTTTCGATTGTTTTCGCTTGGGCTTTGTTCCCTTAGCATATTGTGACGTATTTGTTCTGATTTTGGATAGATTCAACACGCGTGGAGGCCTATTCGAGGGACAAAGGCATCGCGAGCTAGAGATTTACCCGGTTCGAGGTGAGTAATGATTGTAAATGATACTCTGAGGGTTTGAAACCCCGAATTGCACATCGTAGTGCTACATTGAAGTGAGACACACGCTCGATGATGAGCGTGGGGTCGTTTACTATTTTGGATTGTGACTTGGTCCGCTCCGATTGATGATTTTACCGCGTATTTGACTGAAACTTAATTGTTAACATCATGACTTGAGTTGATTGCCATATTTGGGCTTCGTGCCAACTATTTGAACCCTTCAAGAATTTTTATCACTATTTCCTCACTGTATTGACTTATTACTTGAACTCAGTCATGTTGTTTTTCATTGTTTTAATACTCTGCCATTTTTACTCAGTTTTGAGACTTAAATGATATTTTTAAATGATGTTTTGGGTTGAGAACTACTATTTTACTAATGCCCGAGGGGCTTGTGATGATTTTCGGACTGAGTGCAGCTGAGGGCCAGATGTGAGGATTCACTGAGTGATATTAGGCTGAGGGCCTAAGATATATATATATATATATATATATATATATATATATATATATATATATATAAATGCCACGAGGTGGTTTGAGTGATGTGTGGCCGAGAGCCAAGATTTGATGTCATGAGATGGCTTGATATTGCGCCTGGGCCGTAAGGGGCCCCTCCCGGAGTCTATACACCCCCAGTGAGCGCGGGTACCCATTGTGTTCTGAGAGTGCACCCGAGTGGTTGATATTGTTCTGAGAGTGAGCCCGAGGGGCTGATATTGTTCTGAGAGTGAGCCCAAGGGGCTGATATTGTTTTTCTAGAGTGAGCCCGAGCGGCTAATATTGTTCTGAGAGTGAGAACGAGGGCCTAGTACTATTCTAAGTTTTATGTGTTCATATTTCATATTTACTTGTCATTTTACTTGTTATACTATGGTATTTGTGCCCGAGGGATAGATTTTCTGTGCTTATCGGCACTAACTATTTTGCATTCATTTGCGTAACCATTGAAAAAGTCATTTTCAAAAGAGGTTTAAACTGAGCTAAGATGTTTCTAAAGATTTCACAGCTTAATTGCTTTTTCTCAAAAAGTTTTACACTGCTTCTATACAGCATGTTGATTTGCTTTACGTGATTTCTTGTTGCTCAGTTGTTATTTACCTTTATTACTCACTGAGTTAGAGTACTCACTTTACTCGTTGCACCTTGTGTGCAGTGCAGGTATCTATACACCCATTAGCGGGTTTTTGGCTGATTGGAGGCAGGGTTATCAGAGTTTAGCGAGGTGGCTGTCAACATTCGCAGCACTGTTTTTCTCCCTTTTTGTTCATCGGTCCTATTTTGTATATTTCAGACCTTGTAGTTGTATTATACTCTAATAGATGCTCATGACTAGACACCCCTAGTTTGGGCTATGTTTGGGTTGTACTTCCGTATTGTTATGGTGTTATCTGCTGTTTAGAAATTATTAAATCATGTTTTAGCCTGCTTTATTGTTGTTTAGTTGTTTGACTTCGAATTGGAGATGTGCCGGTTGGCCTTGTCTTTATGAGAGGCTCCATCATGATCGAGTATGGGTTTAGGGTCGTGATAAGTTGGTATCAGAGCCTAGGTTACATAGGTCTTATGAGTCATGAGCAAGTTTAGTAGATTCTCGCGGATCAGTACGGAGACATCTGTATTTATCCTTGAGAGACTACAGAACCTTTAGGAAAACTTCACATTCGTGAATTCTTATCGTGCGTCCTTGGATACAGCATGAAATGTAACTCTTTGAATTCCTTCACTCTTCGTGTGCGCGCATGAGCGCTCGGTATCAGATGTTCTTCGATGGCTTGTGATTCCCTGATCGAGGGGCGAGATGCGATCTCCGTGAGTTTGATGTTGGGCCTGTCTGGAGGACTTGAGGCCTGATCTTTGCCTATGGCTTGAGCACCGAGGTGCTGGTTGTGTGAATAAGTGTTTTTGAACTTATATGTTTAGTAGTGTCCCTGTTAGTGGAAGTGACGGATATGGCTATGTGATGAGTATGTTAATACTGCGAGGTGTATCCATATGATTTGGAAGCGACGAGAAGGGTTTGCTGAATGATGGAAGAACTATTAGATGCTTGAAGTCCATCTTGATTTGAGGTATTGCCCGAGTTATGGGCGTGTGAAGGTTCTTTCCATGTTCCTAGTTAGGAGTGAAGTAAATTTCATATTGCGGTATGAGTACAGACTTAGGAAGATCAAGTGACTGCATAATGCTTGTGACGGTGGAAGGTATACAAAAGTGTTAGTTGGAGGAAAAACAGGTGGGTTATCTCCTGCGGAGTGTTCTAAGGTTGTGTGATCCTTATGTTGTCTATTAGAAGATCTCATTTACAAGTGAAGAATATGTGTTGAAATCTAAATTGGGTCGCCTAGAGTGTGGGCTTAACTGTTGTGTGAGTGAATGCGAGATTTGCAGAATAGTTAAAATTCTAGATGATTTTTGTTTCCACAAGCTTATGAAGGATTGAGTTTAATCTCACTATGGTATTGTGGCAGCAATGCGTTATGATTTATTGGGTGTATTTTGATCTATGGTTTCGAGCCAAGTGGGGGAGTTTGCTATTGATTAAGATGATTGCACGGTTAGGTTCTATGTTTGTTCCAGTTTGAGGCATGTTGGTGAGTCAGTTATGGCTTATAGAGATTAAGGTCGAGGATGGATCGAGTGAAGGAAAATTTTGACAAAGGTTATATGGTGCTTCGTAGGTATGTGAGAATCACAGGATGTCTTAAGTTTTTGTTGGTAAAGAATGCTCGGTGCATAGAGCAGGAAGATGCTTGTTTGTATTGGGATAAGGTCACATCCTGTGGTGTTAGAGTGCTAATGAGGCACGGGTGGTTCTGTTCGTTTGATCAGGCTAATTGCAGTTTAAATAGAGTAAATGATTCTTGAGAATGGTTCTAATGTATTCAAGATACTACATGTAACAATTGGGCATATTAAAGTTGTATATGTGATTAGAAACTGATCTCCAATGGAAGAGGTCAAGACTTGTGGTATTACTATGTTAATTATGGGATTCTATGTATCAGTATCAGGAAGGTAAAGGTAACGGATTCAGATTTGCAGGAAGTTCTTCAGAGTAAAGTATTTGGAATGTGGTACTTTGGGAATGTTTAAGAAAGTATTCAGCGAATTATGAGCCTTAGACGGTATGGTTTTATGCTTGGTTCCGTGTGGTAAGTCTGAGTTGAGGAATTGTGGTGCTACAACAAAAAGAAAATATCAAGTTGAAGATGAATCAGGAGGAAATTTAGATAGATAGGGTAGCTTGGTACTAGACCAAACCGGTATGGTAAGGATATGATTTGTTCCTTGTGTGTGTTCGAGGTAATGAGTTCTTACAAGTATTTTACGACAGTGCTCTTAGGTTTTTATGGCTTTCTTATCTTGGTCGAGTTAGAAGGATCAAGTCCTGGCAGGTCTGATTTGTGCAAGGGGAACTCGAAGAGTTCTTAATGGTTTTTACCGCAGTTTGGAGATGTATATTTTCTGTGGGCATGCGGAGCATGAGATGTATAGTCATTTTCTTCTAGGTGGGACCAATAGAAAGTTCTTGACTAGTTGAGTACGTAGATGTTTGTGGCTTGGAAGGGAGATGAAGTTCTCAAGTTATCCTAGGATGGTATGGTATATGCGATATATTGTGGAGGATTGAGATTTGAGTGTGTAAGGTTACGGTTCAGTTATGAATGGAAAGTCATAAAATTCTTAGGCAGCACGGGCAGTTTTAGGTGATTAGAGAAATGAGCTTTAGATGATTAAGGAAATGGTATTGCTAATCATTGTGATTTGATGAGGGGATATATTTTAGAAAAGTCAATGTGATTAAGTTGATAGTACTTCGGTAGTACTGCGGCGCTTTCTTGTTAGATCGACTGTTGATATTCATGTTTGCTTGATGGCATAGCGGAATTTTAGATTATCTTTCATGGAATGATTGGGTACTTGAGGTGTGATATGTATTCGGACAGCGGAATTTGGGATCGGGTATGGTGATTTGTGTGCTATATGGAGTTGGAGACTAGGAGTTCTCATGTTCAGGTTATATTGTTATTGTGAGTCGCGTGTATCGGCTGTCTAATGAATATCAGGGTCTGGAGACCCGAGTGGATCTTTCATGCTTGGTATGTTGGATTTGGAAGTGATAGTGGGTTCAGACTGGTTGTCTTCGTGTTGTGTCATTCTAGACTATTGCTCCAAGGCGGCACTGTTGGCCATGCCGGGAATGCCACAGATTGAGTGGCGAGGTGCAATAGATTATATCCTAGTATGGTAGTTTTATATTTCCAAGACCCAGCAGACGGTTGGGCAGGATTGTCCCTCTTATTTAGATTTTCGTGATGGATGTCAGTGTAGAGGCTTCTACCATTGATTCAATTCCGGTGGTGAGGGACTTTTTGAATATGCTTCTTGTGGCCGGGCATGTCGCCAGGCAGGGTTGTTGATTTCGATATTAATTTTATGTCGGGAACTGTATCGTATGGCACAGGCAGAGTTATAGGAATGGAAGGAGCAACTTTAGGTGTCCTTGATAAGGAGTTCATTAGCAGGCTAATGTGGATGCGTGTTTAGTCTGCCTGGTTGGATCCGAATCGTATTGTTGAGGGATGTGTTGATTGAACAGTTATTGAGCTTATTAGTAATCTGGTGAGATCAATGAGTCACCTTTCGGTGTTACGAGGTGTTATGATTTGTTGGTTATCAGAATATATGGTGCGGTTCATTTGGGGTCTCATAGTGGAAGTCGAGCGGGAAAAGTAATTGGGTGTTGCTCGGCGAATGGCATATCGGTCATGTCCTATCGGGTTTGCGTGGTATATGCTATTTGTTTTCACCATGGGTGTAATGAATTGCTTTGGTTCCAAACATCAAATTGTGCGTGGCTGTCGATTTCGAGAATATGACTTGAGGTGTTTCATGTGGAGCAGTGTTTGGATAGGATCGCGCATTGTATCAAAGCTTCGCAGAGATATGAGCTTTCGAGTTAGATTCATGTGTTCTATTTCTATGATGTGAGACGGGTTCTCAGCCTTGTGTTGTAATGGTACTGGTGAGCTTAAGGTACAACTCTTTCATTTGAGTCATTTGCATGATTTGAGTATGTTCGGACTGTTGCTTGTTGGTGCTCGTATTATGCAAGTTGTGGCTTAGACCTATATTGATGTGTCATGTCACCAGAGTGGTGTGTTGGATTTGAGGGGATCGTTTAGATCATTAATGAATACGAACGGATTCGATTTCAGCATGTTGGAAGGATAATATCGAGGTTCGGCTTGGAAAATTTCTATGGTAATTGCCAAGGAGAAGTGGCGTCATGAATGGTTGACCTGAGAAATGGTTGTGGCTCACCGCATGTTTTAGTTATCATTGCCAGTATATGAAAGTGTTGGGATGAGACTTTAGTTGATAAGAGGTTTTCTACCTGTATTCGGTTTTTGCGTACAGCTGTTGTGAATAGAAGTTATCGTTACGAGTGTTTGAGTTATGTGGTATATTAGGTAGTTGCACCTGAGATTGCAGGTATGGGTTATTACAGCTGGTTCGGGCTTATTCTGAATATAGATGTGAGGGTCTGATCTTGTGTATGATTCCGAAAATGGAAATGTGGTTCTAAGGTTTATGGGCTAGATTGGGTTATGAAATTTCAGTTATAATGTGTTATAGGACCTATATAAGATAGGGTGATGTGGGATCACCACCGGGTATATATACATGGTAAGGTAATTCAGTGATTGGTTGGCTTTTGGAACAACTCTGGACACGTTCGAGGACGAACGTTTGTTTAAGTTGGGGAGGATGTGACGACCCGGCCAGTCGTCTCATGAGTTACCGCTCCATTTCTACTTCTTTATGCTTGTTAATCCGTGTTTTATGGTATCAGGTTGGTCGGATCGAGTCCGGAATAATTTTTGATAAGGTTTGAGACATTTAGTTTCTTTTAAGGAAGCTTAAGTTGGAAAAGTCAACTGGATATTGACTTATGTGTTAGAGGGCTAGGATGTGAGTTCTGATAGTTCGGTTAGCTTCAGGAGGTGATTTGTGACTTAGGAGTGTGATCGGAATGGGTTTTGGAGGTTCGGAGTAGAATTAGGCTTGAATTGGTGAAGTTGATATTTTGGCAATTTCCAGTTGGTAGGTGAGATTTTGATCCGAGGATCGGAATAGAATTCTGAGAGTTGCAGTAGCTTCGTTATGTCATTTGGGATGTATGTGCAAAATTTCAGGTCATTCGGATGTGTTTCGGTTGAGTTTTTTATCAAAAGCGTGTTTCGGAAGATTTTAGAAACTTAGGCTTGAATCCGATGTGTTTTGAGTGATTTGATGTTGTTTGAGGTGTTTCAATGATCGGAACAAGTTTGAATGAGGTGTTATGATGTGTTGGTGCTCTTGGTTGAGGTCCCGGGGGCCTCGGGTGAGTTTCGGGTGGTCATTCGGACCAATTTGGAGTTTGGAAAATTGCAGAAAATGCAGGTTTAGCGGTTGCAGAATTTTACTCTTCGCGTTCGCTAAGCGTCAGAAGAGGTTGATGTGGGTTTTTTCCTTCACGTTCGCGGAGGTTTGGCAAGTGAGGCATCGCATTCGCGACAGGAGCCACGCGATCACATAGAGGTCAGCTAGGTGGAGTCTAATTTGCCAATCGCGTTCGCGATGGTTAGGACGTGTTCGCGAAGGTTGTTCATGGTTAAGCTTCGCGTTCGCGATGTGGTACTGCATTTGCAAAGAATAATTTCCAGTCAACATAATTTTTGTCCTACGCGAATGCGATAGGTTGACCGCGTTCACGAAGAAGGAAAGTCAGGCCTGGGCAGAATGTTTTTAAGTCGTCTAGTCCGCGATTTTGGGTCTATTTTCACACATAGCTGCTTGTTTTTGAAGATTTTTTAAGGAGACTAATGAGGGATTCAAGAAGGAACGATTTGAGGTAGGTTTCTTGGACTTAAAACTCGATTATCATGTGAATTCCACCTAGAAATTCATGAAATATAAGCCTAGAAATCAAGAACTAGGGCTTGAATTTTGAAACCAAACAATTGGAATTTGAAAGGTTAATTGTGGATGGATTTTGATGTTCATAGTATGTATGAACTCGTGGGGAGGTAAGGAACCCGTTGATGTACCAATTTTCGAGTTTCGAGAAGTGGGCCCAGGGCTCGAGTTTTGCTAATTTTGGGATTTTTGGTATTTTCCAATTGTTTTCGCTTGGGCTTTGTTCCCTTAGCATATTGTGACATATTCGTTCTGATTTTGGATAGATTCGACGCGCGTGGAGGCTGATTCGAGGCGCAAAAGCGTTGTGAGCTAGAGATTTAGCATGTTCGAGGTGAGTAACGATTTTAAATGATACTTTGAGGGTTCGAAACCCCGAATTTCACATTGTAGTGCTATATTGAGGTGAGACACACGCTCGATTATGAACGTGGGGTCGTTTACCATTGGGGATTGTGACTTGGTCCGTCCCGATTGATGATTTTACCGCGTATTTGATTGGAACTTAATTCTTAACATCGTGACTTGGGCAGATTGCCATATTTGGGCTTCGTGCCAACTATTTGAACTCTTCGGGGATTTTTATCACTATTTCCTCACTGTATTGACTTATTACTTGAACTCAGTCATGCTGTTTTCCATTGTTTTACAACTCATCCACTTTTACTCAGTTTTGAGACTTAAATGATATTTTTAAATGATTTTTTGGGCTGAGAACTACTATTTTACTAATGCCCAAGCAGCTTGTGATGATTTTCGGACTGAGTGCGGTCGGGGGTCATATGTGAGGATACACTGAGTGATATGAGGCCGAGAGCCTGAGATATATATATACGCCACAAGGTGGTTTGAGTGATGCAAGGCCGAGAGCCGAGATTTGATGCCATGAGATAGCTTGATATTACGCTAGGACCGTAACGGGACCCTCTCAGAGTTTGTACACCCCGAGTGAGCGCGGGTACCCATTGTGTTCTGAGAGTGAGACCGAGGGGTTGATATTGTTCCGAGAGTGAGCCCGAGTGGCTCATATTGTTCCAAGAGTGATCCCGAGGGGATGATATTGTTCTAAGAGTGAGCCCGAGGGGCTGGTACTGTTCTTAGTTGTGCTCGAGGGGCGAACCTTTATATGTTCATCTTTCATATTTACTTGTCATTTTACTTGTTATACTGTGGTATTTGTGCCCGAGGGGCAAATTTTCTGTGCTTATAGGCACTAACTATTTTGCATTCATTTGCGTAACTATTGAAAATGTCATTTTCAAAAGAGATTTAAACTTAGCTAATATGTTTCTAAAGATTTCACAGCTTCATTGCTTTTTCTCAGAGGGTTTTACACTGCTTCTATACAGCATGTTGATTTGCTTTACGTGATTTCTTGCTGCTCAGTTGTTATTTACCTTTATTACTCTCTGAGTTGGAGTACTCACTTTAATCCCTGCACCTTGTGTGCAGTGCAGGTATTTATACACTCGATAGCGAGTTTTTAGCTAATTGGAGGCAGGGTTATCGGAGTTTAGTGAGGTGGCTGTCAGTGTTCGCAGCACCGCTTTTCTCCCTTTTGGTTCATCAGTCCTGTTTTGTATATTTCAGACCTTGTAGTTGTATTTATACTCTTATAGATGCTCATGACTAGTGACACTCCCGGTTTGGGCTGTGTTTGTGTTGTACTTCCACATTGTTATGGTGTTATCTGCTGTTTAGAAATTATTAAATTATGTTTTAGCCTGCTTTATTACTGTTTAGTTGTTTGGCTTTGAATTGGAGATGTGACGATTGGCCTTGTCTTCACGAGACGCGTCATCACGACCAGGTATGGGTTTAGGGTAGTGACATTTTGTCTTGCAACTGTAGTGTACTTTCTTCCAATTGGTTAATCAATGTATAACAGTGTTCTCTTTTTGCTTTGAAGTCCTTTACCTGCTGACCCATTTTGTTTTTGAGGGTGGCAAGCTTTATCCTCAAAATTGTGACTTCTCTTTCATATCTTTACATTAACTAGCGGGTTGACCTTGTCCGTTCTTTTGCATCTTGTGCCAACTTCGCTCGAGCTTTGGACAAATATTTCTTGGCCTTTGTTAGCAGCTATTTTCATTTCCCGGACTGAGCTCGGAGGGCTCGTTTTTCCAAGACAAACTTTTATTTTCTCCTTCATCTTCAGTGGCTTATAGCCTCCTTTCAAATTTAATATTTCTGACTTGACTCTTTAGTCTGCCTATGGTGTCCCGGTATTCATACTTTTTGGCTAACCAGATCGACTGTTCTTGTGCTCTGTTAGTGAATTGTTGGACATGGCATCTTTTGGAAAATTGTTTTGGCTCTTGATCAACTTGATCTCTCTTACTATACCATGTTGTGTAGTTAGACTCTACCTGTCACGACCCCAGTTCGCCCTCCGTGAATTGTCGTGACAGCACCTAGTCCCTACGACCAGTTAAGCCTAACAAGTGCGGAAAATAATCAAAACCTTGCGGAAAGTATAACTTAAAACCAAGATTTAACAAAATAGAAATGAAATGTAAAATGCCACTCGGCATATACAGCACAATATCTCAAACTTCTACAATACTATCCGAAAACCCGGAAACTCACGGGAACACAAGCTGAGAGGAATATAGTAAAAATGCTCTAACTCCGGAATGTCTACATCAATAGTAGGATAGAAGGGATAATACTACAAGATAGAATAAAGATGGAGACTCTCCGCTCTGCGGACACGGCAGATGTACCTCGAAGTCTCCAAAGCTCTCCCTGCCTCAAGGATTGTTAGCCTGTGCAGCAGTTCCTGGATCTGCACGTGAAAAACCTATGTAGAAAGGACATACACCACAGCGGTACTCAGTAAGTGCCAAGCCTAACCTCGGTTGGGTAGTGACAAGGAAGGTCATGGCCTTACTGAGGTTAAATAAGATACAGGTTTAACAGTGTGAAATGACAGTGTAATTAAACAACACAAGATATAAAGGACAACAACAACTATTACAAAGTCAAGTAAAACACAGTAAAAGAACATAACTCAACTCTGAGATAGCGACCGGGGATCTCCCAGGATACCGTCCTGTAGTCCCCAAATATAAATATCATGTCCAGTGGATCTCATGGGTGCAGTCCAGTAGTCCAAATCATAAATGTGCAGGGGGATCTTCCGGAATGCAATTCCGTAGTCCCAAAGTAAACATGTAGGGGAGCTTCCGGGATACCATCTCGTAGTCCCAAAATAAAGTGCAGGGGGATCTCCCGGAATATCGTTCCGTACTCCCAAAGTAAATATACAGCAAAAACAAAAATTCAATCCAATCAAATTCATATCAAGGTAAAGCGGGTAATCCTAACCTATCATGATTCACGAAGTACAATTAAGACAGTTAAGACAGATAGAGCAATTTAGTCAAGTAGACATGCTTCTCTAAGCTACAACAGGTTTAATGTCCAAACAGTGTAAGCAAGGAAGGAAGAACACAATTCAATGCAAGTTTTAAAGAAAACTGGATTTCCAACAGTTAGCACAAGTACGCGCTCGTCACCTCACGTACGAGGCACTTCAATACCACGATATCAATCCTAAGGGGAAATGTCACGACCCATTTCAACAATAGGTTATGAGGGCGCCTGACACCCTTGTCAGGCAAGCCATAGCAGAAACATTACTAAAATTCTAATGTTTCTTCTAATTAGAAAGAAGTAGAATAAACACTTAACTTGGAATTTAAACCAGAAGAGTGAAATACCATAAGTAATATAACTACACAACCCCAAAATAATCGTCTACTAAAGTGTGTGCCAGAACCTGGTATCACAAGCTACGGGAAACTAGTAGAATATACATCCAAAAGAACATCATACTACCCTACTGTTTGAGTCCAAATAGACAGGAAATAGAAATACAAAAGAAAGACTTCTTCGGCTGCGGGTCGACATGGAGGGAAAGCAGCACACCGTAGAAGTCCCAAGTACACTCACGGATGCGCACCGATATGATAACCAGATCCACCTGCCTCAGATCCTGTACATTTAAGTACAGAAGCATAGTATGAGTACATAAACAATATGTACCCAGTGAGTATCCCGTCTAATCTCGAACAAGTAGAGACGAGAGGTCGACTTGATACTCATTAGGGTCAAATAATATATTGGGGTGATTATATAAACCATGAGGAAACACTAATAAGCAACAGTTTATAACAAGACATAGAAGTTCTACTCTTCACTATACCTCCAACTAACAATTTAATTTTTGTTATATTTGTCAATTTATGTCGGGCCATGAAAGGCGATATCAATATAAAAAGAAACTCTCAAACAAGCAATATTAGCATACGCAAATATGCCGAGGCGACGGCCCGATCCAATAGAAAATAAACTGTGCACTTGCCGAGGGTCGACGGTGCATCTATAGATGCATCAATTCATACCGAGGCAATCGGCCCGATCCACAAATAATAAGAAATATCAAGTATAAACACAAGGCACATCAACAGTCATAAATGCCAAGCAAGACTTCAACAATTATACAAGTACGTTCTTATTCCCTTTTTAAATCTCTAGCATATCCTAGGTGCTCGTAGTAACAAGATGATATAGAGAGTCATATAAAATAAGCATGACGTAGGTCCTAAACTACCAGGACAATTAACATAGTAGTAGCTATGCACGGACTCTCGTCACCTAGCGCGTGCGTAGCCCCCGCATTTAGCAACAATTACTCAATTATTAATCCTATGGGGACATTTTCCTCTTACAAGGTTAGAAAGGAGACTCACCTCGCTCCGAAGTGCACTTCCAATACAAAAAACAAGCCCAAACTCTCAATTCGGAGCCGAACGATCCCAAACTAGTTAAAATAATTAAGAACTAGTCAATAAAGGCTTACAAGATCAATTCCTAGCTATTTGAGCAATCCCCTAACCATTTGCATGAATTTCCTAAATTTCAACCCCGGGCCCACTTGCCCGGATTCCGAGATTTTTTTAAGGAAATTATTCTCTACAACCTAAGGATCAATGATATATAATTTCTAGTCCATTTCATAACAAACTTCATGATTAAATCTTAGTTTTATTAAAACCCTAGGTCTAGCTCTAACTCTTGATTTTACTTAGTTTTTAGTGTTTAATCTACCTAATGTACATGTATTTAAGCTAAGGATGAATGGGAATTACTTACCTTACAATGTTATGTTGAAACCCTCTCTTTGGAAGCACCCAAATCGCCCAAGTATGGAGTTGTGAATGAAATAAATGGCTTTGAGTTTGAATTAAATGAACTCTCTGCCCCAGCGATTTCCGCTTCTGCGGTGCCATGACTGCTTCTGTACAAGCTCATGAATTCCTAAGCATGAATTCCTCCTTTAATTTTAGATTTGGAATGAAAAATTGATAAAACTTTATAGGCCGAATTATTGAGTTTTGAGTGGATTTTTTACATCCGATTTGAGAGATTTTTATATGGTTAAACTCGCGAGAGTGCGAGGTTTCTGAAAATGTTAATTTCATCTGATTTCGAGACGTTGTCCTGAGGGGAATTTTGGTCATTTTGCATAAAATCGCGTCTTAGCATTGAATTAAATCGTAGGATCGGTTGGTTGAGATATTATTTACAATATGCAATTGAATTGAATAGATTTGGGCCATTTAGAGTCAGATACTCGTGGCAAAAGCGTGGTTTCTAGTTGATTTTTGGAGCTGCTTCGAGGTAAGTGGCTTGTCTAACATTGTGTTGGGGACATTTTTCCTGTAACGACCCGACTGGTTGTTTTGCATTTTAGAACCCCGTTCCCCTAAATAAAGCCTCCCGTACTTGTTTTAGATAATTTATGACTTGCGAGGATGATTGGTTTGGGAGTTGGAAGAGTTTTGAGTAAAAATATGTCCATTTTGCTTCTTTAAGTTTTTCTTGAAAGACCAAGTTTGACTTCGGTCAACATTTTGGGAAAACAGGCCCGAATGCGTGATTTGACAATTTTGGAGGGTCTGTGGGAAAATATGGGACCTGTGTGTATGTTCGAAATTGAATTGCGAGGTCCCTAGTCCGAGTAATGAATTTTTATGTGAAATTGTTAAATTGAAGTTTTTAAAAATTAAAGAAACTAAGTAATCATTGATTTTCTAGGTATCGGGCTTGGATTTTGGTTCCGGAGCTTGGTACAAGTCCATAATGTTGTTTAAGACTTGCTTGTGAAATTTGGTGCCAATCCGAGTAGTTTAAGGGTGTTTTGACCAGTTAGAGGAGAATTAAGAACTTGAAGATTCAATTGTTTGATTCATTTGGTTTTAGGGGGTGATTCCTAGATTTAGTGTTGTTTTGGGAGTTCCGAGGGTACAAGCTCACAATAATTCTTTTCCATATGCTTCTGCACAAATGTGCTTCGCGAACGCAGTAGCAAGCTCACGAATGTGGAAAAGAAAAATATTGTGGCCCAGAAATTGCTCTTCACGATCGCGTGAACTAGTATGCAAACGCGAAGGGTAAACTTGCAAAGCTATGTGAACGCGAGTAAAGGCACGTGAACGCTATGAGGAAAAATAGCCACAACCCTCAGCGCCAAATAATACTACGCAAAGGAGAGGGCTTGGATGCGAACGCGCAGAGGGAAAAAGGCAAAGCTTCGCTAACGCAGGAGGTTTAACGGGAATGCGAAGGGTAACAGGTCCTCCTCCAAGATTACTCTTCGCGAGTGTGAAGGAGAAGAAACGAACGCGAAGAAGGATATCAGCTGACAGATTTTCTGCAATTTTTCTAAGTTCTAAAAATGACCCGTTGAGCATCCAAACACACCCGAGGCCCCTGGGACCTCAACCAAACCAACGAACATATCCCATAACATCATTCAAACTTGATCCAACCTTTGGTACGCCATAAACAACATCAAAACACCTACTTTTCATCGAATTCAAGCTTAAAATTTCCAAAAACTCTAAAAACACGTTTCCAATAAAAAGTCTACCAAACCCCATCCAAATAACCTAATTTTTTACACACACATCCCAAATGACATGACGGAATTATTGCAACTTCCAGAATTCCATTTTGACCCTCGAATCAAAATCTCACTATCGAACTGGAAATTTTCAAAATTCAACCTTCGGCATTTCAAGCCTAAATTAGCTATGGACCTCGAAAACACAATCTGACCACGCCTCTAAACTCGAAATCACCTAATGGAGCTAACAAAACCATCGGATTTCCATTCCGAGGCCGTCTTCACCCTATTCTGACTACGGTCAATTTTCTAATACTTAAGCTCTTATTTAGGGACGAAGAGTCTCAAAACTCTTCGAAACTCAAAACCGAATATCCCGGCAAATCAAAATAGCAGAAATAAACTTGGGGGAAAAATTTAATAGGGAATCGGGGCATAAATTCCAAAAATGACTGGCCGGGTCTTTACACTACCTTACCAGATGATAAATCCCGCACCTCTGTCTGTGGCTCCAAAAATCTACACTGATGCCAAATCTGTCGGACCATTTCTTTCGGAAAAGAAGCCCCTGGACGTAGCTCAATAACTTGTGCACTCAGATCTTTATCGTGACGGACTGTTTGATACCTTCCCAATTGGCGTAGAACCCGATGTGGAGCATATGACTGAATACTCCACATACCCATCAATAAGAGAAAGCACACTTCGACTGACATGTAGATAACCTCATTGACGTGGAGCCAACTGAAAGTCCACTCAATTTGCTTTATGGTTAAAGAACCCAGATGTGTGAACCATGCTTCAGTACCTTCCAGCAACTCATAGCCTTTTACCATGTTTTCGTACTTTTCTATGCAACTGAGCCCGGTTAATCCGTAGTTCATGTATCTCAGGCAGTGATAGAGATTCTCTACAAGCCACATTTGCAAAAGTAGATGACAATCCTCAAAGAATTTTGCACCAGCTCCGCAGGTAGTTAGGGCTCGTTAGATCGCCGCAAGAATCCTCGGCAGAAGAGTACCGTTAACCTTCTTGGCTAGAAAGTCAGCTATCCTTGCAAGTCCCAACTCTATGTGTCCGTCACTTTTTGGGTATACCAGAGTTCCTAAGAATGCGACTGCGAAGGCTAAACCTCTACATGCTTCCCACTTATTTTTTTCCCTTGGTAACTCAAACCAGTGCCTAGAGCTTCAAATCTGTAAGGTCCCCGTACCGGCTATACAAGAAATGGAATGTACAGAAATCTTCAGCCAAATTTTCTTTTTTAAATTGCCGATTAATGCTCAGAAGGTCCAAAAATTAATGAGGAGTCACAGTTCTGGGTGTTATTGGATATCGATGTCTAAGACTCCCGTCAAAACCACCATAACCTGCTATATCCACCAGGGTAGGAGTCATTCAAAGTTTGAGAAGTGAATATCGTTGTGTGTTGGGTCCCAGAATGGCATTAATTATATCAACCTTGGGCTTAATCTTTAGAAGACCAGTGAGCCGACCTAATGCCTTAGTCACAGAACGCTTATTGAACTCCCCTAGGTCATTCCACCACATATGGAGTCTTAATGGAATCTCATCTACGACCCAAAAAAGTAAATTTGTAATGGTGCTTATTTTGTATGCAAATTAAGGACAAATGATAAAAACTA
The DNA here is from genome assembly GCA_026770625.1 of Nicotiana glauca. NCBI lineage: Eukaryota > Viridiplantae > Streptophyta > Magnoliopsida > Solanales > Solanaceae > Nicotiana > Nicotiana glauca. The sequence goes on from MU673176.1 coordinate 120,810, forward strand.
ACACATTTTTCAAAACACAAAATGGTTAATTTTGAAAACTCAGTTAATTAAACTCAGTAACAAAATAGGGTTATTTTTGCAAATACGACTCTTCAGCACTTGAAGAAAGTTTTTATGGCTATTTCTGCCAACGGATATTGATTAACGGGTAAAAAACTAATTTGGGTTGACATTATGGCTATTCTTGTGAAAATAGCCTTCTCGCGTCCTAGAAGAACATTTTATGGTTATTTTCACAAGAACATCCCAGGGTGATGGTCATGTTTAAAAAAGGTTCTTATTTTGGTCAATTTTAAAAAAATAAGGCCGGGCCTAATAGGGTTTGCCTACGTATCTCACATCCGGTGAGAATCATACCCGCGTAGTTCGGTAAGTGTTGACACAACAGAAAAACATAATCTTTTGAAAATATTTGGCTTATTTTGAAATGACTTTTCTTTTTCTCTTTTATTTTCAAAATTTCGGTAGAGTTTCGGGATTTTTCAAATACCTGTATTTTCAGAATCGGGGTAAGTTTTCTCTCCCTTACATCACTCTTGTTTTTTTAATTTTCTTTCCCTGCTCTAAAAGCCGATCAACATGCAAGCCGAGAAAAAAAATGCACAAGTAGTACGTAAAATGCATCGGGATGGTCTTTTAATTCGGGTACACATGTCCTAGACGAACCCAACTCCTGTGTTGAGTCCCCAAAGTCAATTCATGTAATGCAAACAACGTCCCTACTAGGGATCCGACATGAGGCTATGTTATTCTAGGTTTGAATCCTGGGGTATGTTGTTCTAGACTTGGCTCATCCAAGCAGACAACTCGAGCTGATGGGGGGCAGCGTACTGGGAATACAAAAGCTTCACCGTCTTTGCAACTTGTCTGATCCTGGTTCTAAAATTAGGGGTACGACTTTAACAGAAAAGAAGCCACGTGAAGTGCACGCTTCCCAGATGATTTAGAAGACTTAGAGAGAAGAAAGGTGTTGTAGCAGTTTTATATATAGTTCACGATAATATCTAAGCGGTAAAGAGCGGCATTTAGCATATTAGGTCCAAACACGTAATATCAGACAATAAAACAACAAGCCAAGTATAAAAGTCATGTAAGCTCGAATTTTGAATTTTGAACTAGAAGTTCTGGGTTCTTATCCCCAACAGAGTCGCCAGGCTATCACACCTCCTTTTTTCGAAGATAAGGAAGTTTTTCCAATTAAAGTAACAGTATTTGAAATGAGATTATTTATTTAATTAGATTTGTCACTTGAAATAGTTATTATGATGTCCCAAGTTACCGATTTAGTGTAAAACCTTACAATCTCCAATAAGAAAGCAATAAAATAAAGACATTGATTTTCTAATAGCTAACATACATTAGATCAAATACATGTCGACTTAGCCATAGCTAACCGGTAAATTTCTATTTCTGACTTAAACACAAAGAAATCACCACAAGCAGGCTAGATTTGGATCATTTTCATCTAAAACAAATTACACAAAAAGGAAATAGTGAATCATGAATATTCATGGGGATTATAAAGAATCGGCAGGATCTCAAGCCTTAAAGCATTACAAATCAATTAATAGGAAAACTCATAAACCACAACTCAACTTCACTACCGGCAATCATATCATCATGAAAATTTCATTCGTTTCATAAGTTCATAAGAAGTAGGCAAAATACCTGGGCAAGATGAATACAGAGAAAGGATTAGAGCCCAATAGAGCTGAAAACTCCAGAGAGAAAAATCAGCTACAAAGCAAGAAACAAGCACAACCAAACATGCCAGAAAAAGAACAACTTCAAATATGCACCCAACAATTCTAATTGGGACTCGAAAAGCTGAGGAACCTCTTCTTTTTTGAAGTTTGCTTGAGAATTTTTTTCTGGATTCATAGCTTTTGTAAGTATTTTGTATGTGTAAAGATGCAGAGATCAAAAGATGCTTAATATAAAGGAGTATGTGAGTTTTTAGGCATAAAAATTAGAGGTTGTGGAAAGAATCTGTCACCCTCCTCCACCACCCCCATAATATGAAATGGCATCTTTTGCAACTGAATTGGACAGCTATCCTTTTCAGATATTTTTTCTTATTTTCAGCATCTTTCTTAACCAATTTGGATAGTTGTCCATCATCTGTTCTTTTCCTATTTTTCTCATCCCCTTACTTCTGAAATTAACCCCTTTTGACCTCTAATTTACTGCATTTAAACCCCTTCCAAACTCTTCTAAATTTTTTCATCAACTAAAAGGAAGATTCCATAAGTTTCTATCTTACTTAACCCCCCCCCCCCCCCCCCC